>CM076579.1:256541861-256721918 GCA_034641835.2 Pinus albicaulis
CGGCCGAAATGGAGTTCGGATGAGGGAGATATCGCTGATTCAAAATTAGCAATGTTGTAGAAATTGCTTTGACGATAATTCGTGGACGGCGGCTCTCCTGTCATTTTTTGTAGTTTCAGTGCTAAATTTCAGATAAATGGTTATATATTTTATCTCATCTTGAAAAATCACCTAATTTCAAAAAAAAAATCGGTCGAATCAGAGTCTGGACGAGGGAGTTATCGTTGATTTAAAATCAGCTATTTTTTTCAAAAATTTTGTGACGGCGGGATAGTTCTAGCGCAAATCTGAGAGTCTAGAGTCTCCAAATAGCAATTTAAAACACATGGGAAGATGCAGAATAGTCATTCTATTTCCAAAAACAGGTTATAATAAATATTTTGAGTTATATTGATTGAGTTATGCAGATTTTAAATCTGGAGCAGAATTCAGAGCGTGTTCCCTTTGGAGATGTGCCCACCCACCCTACTTTAGTAGGTACTTGCTTCACATTCATCAGTTTCAGCATAGCAGCATTTGACTTGGGTTATTTGGAGACGTTCCCTCCCACCCCAAGCTATGTAGGCACCTGCTAATTCATCAACAATCAACATCACGGTTATGGATCAACCGCACAAAATCCTTCTCATCAAAGTCCATTTGCTAGGCCAAAAATTGTTAGTATCACAGTTGTTCACAAGCATTATAGGGTATATCTATCCTCAGATCTTCGTTTTTCATGGTTCTGGGTCATCTACAAACCCACACTTCATCAAAGTCCATTTTCTAGGCCGCACACTGTCAGTATTACAGTTGGTCACAAGCATTAAAGGGTATCTCTATCCTTGGATCTTCGTTCATCGTGGCTATGTGTTAACCACACAAAACCCTTCTATTTAGTGGATCTTCATATTCAACAAGGGCTTCTCAGGAGGTAACTTCATGCAATGGAGACCATTGATTTTTAAGGAGGGTGGAATGATCCGAATGAAAAGTGGCCTACACCCATGGTATTCATCCACCCATAGTATTGTAAGTGACATCTATCCATGACATTCATTCACCCATGGTATGTATCCACCCATTGAATTTACCCATGGTATTGTAAGTGGTATCTACCCATGGTATCGAACCATGGTATCCACCTATGGTATCTACCCATGGTATTGTAATTCAAAAAAATGTTATAAATAACAAGCCTTACTTTGTAAACGGACAGATTGTCCACCACAATGTAGCTTCTACAGTTATTCTCTGTTTTAATAAAACGTTTCTTTGTGCTTTTAATTATTGTGTGTTATTATCTCTTTTTTCTAGCATTGTAATTTTGCAGATCTGTTCAGATCCATTTTAATTTTTTAGATCTTGGGGGCCTCCCCCAAAGATCTAGATCAGGTATTGCAACTTTGCCCATACAATTCCTAAAATGAACTCATCATCAATGATTCTCGGTACCTGTTGTTGTAGGCGAACTCTACCAGTGGAAGATATTATTCCCACTTCCGCTACTAATGTATCACATACATCCTCAACATATCCTCCAATATATTATTGACCCTATTAGTCTGTCCATCTGTCTTCGGGTGATAAGTTGTGATGAAGGCCAACTCGGTGCCCAAACCTGCAAACAACTCCTTCCAAATATTGGAAGTGAACTTTGCATCCCTGTCAGACAAAATATTCTTTGGAACACCATGCAATATGAACACAACTCTGATGAACACCTATGCCACATCACTAGTGGAATATGTAGTTTCACTGGAATGATGTGTGCAACCTTTGTCAACCTATCCATGACAACCATGATGGAATCATTTTGTCGAGATGTCCTAGGAAAACCTGTGATGAAATACATGGAAATCACCTCCCATTTGCACTATGGAATTACAATTGACTGTAGTAGTCCACTTGGATGTTGTTAGGACTCGAAATTTGCTGCAATAACATGGGGGATGACCACCCAGTCCAGACCTTAAAGAAGTTCCTTTTTCATTTGGAATAGTGGCTCTGACTGGTTTAACTAGGTCTAGTTACCTTCTCTCAATCTCCATTGGTTTAAAATATAAATTTTGTTTACCAATGGGAAAGAGACATCAAATCATTATTCTTGATGATGTCTGGCAAGAAATTAATATTTAAGCTAATTTGGGTTTAGCCAAGCCACAATTAAAGTGTTGCCTCTTTAGAGGGCTTTTTAGGGATATAGAATCAAATCTATATGAAAAATTATTCTAAGATGCAAGCAAAAGGAACTATCTTAATCCTATCTCAATTAGGCAGATATAGATCTATCCCAACCGAGAGCAACATATGTTAAATAATTGGGATTTAAATATGTCTGGCTTATAATGAATATCAAGCTAATGAAGTAGTTCAATTAACTGACATTAAGAATATCAAAAGCATCCTATCTAGAGACCTCTTAACTGAAATAATCAAGAAAAAACACTCAGGAAGAAGTTCTCAAAATGATATTTATCATTTAATCAGTAACTTGAATAATTAAACAATAATATGCGAAAAAAGTTCACAACATATACTATTCAATAAATCAATTTTATAAGACAGATTTATGAGTAAATAGTTACTCATAAATCAGAATTCAACCCATAAGAGTAGAGATAAATAATAACATAAAATTGAAGCAAATTATTCATACCGACAAAAGTGCACAAATATGGAAGTAAATTGACACATTCATGTTATCATAAAATGGAACCAGCATTTAAAATAATAGTATTATAAATACCAATTTATTAAGTCCATTTCTCCAGCTCCAGTCTCTAACAGACTTTTACAATGCCTGAACTTCTATTTTCAAAGCTAGAGCTACAATAGTGCAAACTCTGTTCATTATACATAACTCGGGATGTAAAAGAAAAACCTCAAAAATCCCAGATCTGAGATTCCTCTCCTCCCACCTACAACTCTAAATTCCTATTACAGAAGTGCTTTTCGAATTCCGGAATTGCAGAGGAGAGAAGCCCTTTCTACATTCTAGAATCTTCCACTTATAATATTTACAAAAGGATTTCTTCATAGGAAAGTTTGTTGAAGAGTAGTTTTGCTCAATCAATTTTCATTGGTTCAAATCATATTATTCAATTTTTGGAACCTTCTCATTAATTGAGATCTTCTACTTCTCATCTCTGCAATTGTTTTCCTGCAAAAAGAAATAAAAAACAAAATTAAAATGTGAAAAAAAAATCAAAATGCCAAATCTGGAATTAAAATAAATCCAATCAAAAATTAATTTAAAAAATAATTGAAAATGAAATACAAGCTTTTTATTAATGCTCGTGATGATCTAATTGGTCAAGGATATCATTGACAAATGGATCTGCTCTTAGAAGAAGCTGTGGGAAAATTAAAAGGTAGAAAATTAAACTCAGAAAATTGATTTTATTAAAAATTCGGAGCTTGATATTCTACTAAATTTTACTCTCAATAAATGATCAAATCTGAAAATGAAACCACTTCAGAAATATTCTCCATGATTTTATCTATCCAATGAGCCGTCCTAGGCCTCATTTGGCCAAGTAAAACTTCATTTATGAGCTTCCAAACTTGGTATATTAAAATTGCCATAATTATGGAATTTTTGTTTGCGAAATACCTTTTCATTAATTTTTAATATAAAAACAGGAAAATTTTATTTTAACAAAAAACCCCTTTTCTCTTTTTTATGGCACAGATTCATTATATTTGGCAATCACTCAAATATCTAAATATTTTGGATAGAATTTCGTAGCAACGTGGAGCAGAAATGGCGAACGATAGCGAAAGGACTGGTGGTAAAAGCAAGTGACATGATAGTTAGAGGTGGGACCAATCGCAAACCGTAATCTGGCATATTTGTTAATATGAGAAACAATGAGGTAAGAATTGCGATTTGCGATTTGCAATATTGCAAATCGCAAAGTCAAAGTCTTATTGCAGATCATAGTAAAAAATTATCGCAAATCTCATTTTGAGACGAGTAGTGATGAATGTTCAACAATAAAAAATAGGATATGTGATGTGCAATGGCAGTGACATGGCGGTAGGCAGGTAAGGGTCCAACATAATAATGCATCGACATTTCAGAAGGATAGCACATGAATGTGGTGAAGTTTTTTGCGATGGCCGATATGCTAAAAGGTAAGGGGTCCTACCAAAGGTTTTAAGCGACAGTTAGTTATATATATGATATGTAATATACAATGTGGTAAGATATAATGTTATATAACACGACTATTCGATGGGTGGGCGGAGCTATAACATTAGAATTTCAGAATTTAATATAAGTGGGTTTATAAAGTAATAAGTCTCGAAAGGTTGTGTATGTGGGTTTTGGGGGTTAAATTGGATTTAAAGCGTTAAACTATGGGTTTTAAATATAGTTTAGGCTATATGGTGAATGAAGTGTTTGGATATTGGGAAAAAAGGTGAAAATAATAAAAATTAAGCAAGGTCAATATTTACAATGAATGACTATTTTAACTACGAGAATTAAAATATTGGTACACTTTATACATGTTTTTAATGTTGATCAGCGGTTGTCATTGATGTCAACCTAAGCAGCACCAGGGGCTACCCCAATATTGCATGGGAATTTTGACCTACCAAATTAATATATTCTGGGTAAATAATTCTTTTGATGGTTTCTACTTGTCGAGATGTTTCCGTTGATATATGGCACGCCACGTAATACTTCACAGTTTGAGAGATATTCATGTTTGAAGTTTGTACCCCTAGTTAGTGGGCTAAAACCCCATGGGGTTGTGGCATGGGTCATTGAAAAGTCATAATTAATATTTTTTTAAGCTCCTAAAATCCCTCCCACATTCACTTGTTGAAGCCGCTCTCAACCTAAGCATTTATATAAATTGTGATCCTCATATCCTCCTTATGCAAGGGTTTTCGCTATCTGAAATAGGCCATCGTGGATTTTTTTCTCTAATGTTTTTTCTACGAAGGTTGAGAAGCTTAATTTTTTATGAGGAGAAGCCAAAATCCTAAGGAAGCTCTTGTAAAAATTTCAAATCAAGGTGCGCAATATTTTTGGAGATATGATCTATGGAAGTCAGTGTTTTTGCAGGCTCCTGAAATTCATCTCAAAGAAGTGACCTTGGGAAAAGCGTCATAACTCTCTCTCTAAGTATCAGATTGGAATTCTGTAAAAATTGGCAGATAGTGTACGGACTTTAGTTTTCTCTATATCAATTCCAGAGCCGAATGAATAAACAGTTACATGTGGAATGATGTACAAGTTCGCTCTACGGAAACATTCCATAATTAGGGCATTGTGAGATATTGGGCATAACTCTACCTTGAAGAATCCAAATTGGGTTAGAACTGCGGCATTGGAAAGAAAACACAGAGGAATACTACAGGACTGAAAATTACCTATTTGGAATCTAAAATAACATAGATACACCAGATTCAATATCGATCTCTTAGAAGGCAAGAAAAATCTAGATCATGTGTTGTCAAGGGCTGCAAAGGACCAGAATTTCTAGGGCAACAAAGCAAAGAAAGGTGCAGCAGAGGGTAGCATGACAAGAGCAGCAACCAAGGTGTAGAACAGTAGTAAGAAGTTCATCACATGAAGTCTTCAAGTGGGCAGCACTGCATACAGTCACTGTAAAGGTATCATTGTACTAAGTTATTGTAAATACATTATTGTAAAAATTGTACTAGTGTCTATCTGCTAAGAGTTGGAGAGGCAGTGTCAGGAGGTCTAGGATCATCATTAGGTGGTTGTGTCATAGTTGGGGTTATGGTCTAGTGTGTCTTCTTCTGCATCATTCTATATCATTGTAAAGTGGACCATTTTCCCTGGTACGGGAGTCCATTCTTCTTTTATTCTTCTATAGGGTGGTAGGGTGGTGCTAGGGTGAGTTGTAGCTCATTGGGTGTTGGGGCATCCATTCAGTTAACTACTGAAGAATCTCAGGCATTGGAGCGTCCATCCAGTGGGAGTTGGAGAAGAATTCTTTTCTAGATTCTAGGAAGTTGGAGATTTATTTTCAATTGGAGTTGAATATTAAAGAATTATTAGAAAAGCATTAGGTGGTTTTTGTCCCGTAGTGGGTTTCCACCTTAAAAAATTGTGTGCATTTGTGTTCCTTTTGTTTACTGCTATCATTGTACAAACAATGATAATAATTGAAAATTAACTAATGCTCTAATTGAAAGGAATACTGATTCACCCCCCCTCTCAGTATTTCCAATATTTAACCCAAGAGAGAAAATAATCAAAACTTCAAAGGAGTGCCATTTACAAACCGATTGACCAAATGGAGCGAAATAAGTATCGTTGGAAAGATTATGAAAAACCAGATTCAATGAAACAATCAAAATAGAAATTCGATAAAAATGAAAAATGAAAAAATTGAAAAATAATTAACTTAATGAAAATCCTAAAAGGTATTTAGCCAAAAATTTGTAGAAAGGGTCCCCATTATTTGAAGTACATAAGTAAAAAATGGGGGGGTTGTGTTTTGCCACAACAATGGTGACATGCGAGAAGAACCAGTTATCTCTAATTAAAGATAATGAACTTAAATTTACTCAGGTTAAAAATAATGGAAATCACAAAATCGTCTAACAGTAAAACATTTCCATAGGTTCCACATAAATAGATTAAGCAATGTGAGTTTGTAACGATAAGTACCTAAAACAGATTTGAGTAAAAGTGATGAATCCAAACTTGGGAAAATTTTATTTTTAAAACTTTCTCATATGAAAAATAGAATAAGGTAGAGATAAGAGTTTTTGATAAATTTTATGTCCATTTTATGATTGTCTCTGACATCGCTTCACTGCCAGCGAGCCTGAACAGTACCTCGATGAAGGTGTCTTTTATGCCATACAAGCCTAGTCCCGCTACCAGCGAGCATCCATAGCCCTGATGGGTTTACTTGTATTTCCCATGCTTCATTTTTTATCACTCTTTTGATAAGAGCATTTGCAAGCTTTGTATTTATGATGTATTTGAGTGAAAGAGGTGGGATGGTAATAGAGATTTATGTTTAATGGACATAATACTTTCATAATGTTTACTCCAAATTCTTTCCCTACAAATATCAATCAGAGGCTTTTATGTGGAGGAGTGGGAGGGATTCATTGTATTAAACTCAAATCAGTTCTTTCCTTGAAAAAGTAAACTCAATCACTTAGAAAGGATGTGTGTTCCTCTATGAAAAATATTTAAAGCAAGATGACTTTATGGTTCCATAAAAATATGCCCTTAATGATAAATGAAATTCATTGAAATAGATAGAGTAAAAATCTCCCATGTATGTCAACAACTGTAAGGTAAGAAAAATGTCTTTTACATAAGTTATGGCAAAGTCACCAAAATAAAATCAAAGCTGAAAGCAAAAGGAAAATAATTTCTAAACTAAAGTAAGAAAAGAAATCAACGAATAAAAATGAAGAAATAAAAAAAATAAAGAAAAACAAAATTTAAAAGTCAAACTCTAACAAGACTCTTATACGAATTTCTCAACAAAAGATTATAAAAAAAATAAGCATATGTACGTTCATTCCTATGTTGATATTTTTTAATATTCCTAATTAGCCCAAGCTAATAGAAATTTTTCATTTTGTTTGATTTTCTTAATTGATGAATAAAATGTAAAGGAGGACATGTAAACTCCTGAAAACATCAAAATAAGTCAATACCCAATGTGAACAGAGGCAAATCAGGGCTGTCTTAATAAAATCCACTTGTGTGTGAAACAGGATTGAGCCATTTGACTGGGTCAACAGGACCAAATCACAACACAGTCCAGATGCATTGAACCTCTTGGATGATCAGCGCGGTTCTAGAAGGAGGTCCTCCATGTGAAAAGGGTTAGATGAATGAAGGTGGCTTAGGGTTTTGCAAACCCTAATCTTATAAAAGGAAGGAGAGGGCAGCCTAAGGAGGTTGTTTATTATTATCTGATTTTAGAGGATTGTGTCTGCTTAGACAAATCCAAATTCTCTTGGCTGTTTAGCAGAGAATTGTGAGGGTTTCCTATTTAGGAATTCCCTTCCCCTTCATTGAGTAGCTCTTGGAGGAGATTTGTCCTGCTTTGTCCACTATCTGGCATATGGCCAAGCTCCATATCTCTTAGGCAGCATAAATCTTGTTGGGATTTACTTGTTTCAGTGAGCTGCAGCAAGTGGAGACTAGATCTGCTCAGATCTAGATCATACTAGTGCCTCTTCTCAGTGAGTGATTCTTTTATCCTCCTGGAAGAGTGCATTGGCTGTTTGGGCTTCAGTTTTTTGATCTTGGCATCAGGCCAAAGTATTCTACATCACCATCTGCACAGTTCCTTGAAGAGATTGCGTCCTCTTTGCAGAGCAGAGTTGTAGAGGGTTTGGGAATTCTCCTGGAGGAGAGATTTCTAGTGAAAAGGATCCTTCCTTTCACTGAGGTGATCCATGGATTGGAAAACCAATCCATGTACCCTTCAGATCTGATCTATTACTATTTTTTATACTATAGAATTTCTGAAAACTGCTACAAAACTGTGACTTAGATCTCAAATCTACTCACTGTGATTCATCATTTGTTGAGATCCCCAAGGGGAGTGTAAATAAGGGCCTCTTTGGCTTATAGATATGTAATAGATATATAATTTTATATTAATATCTATCCTAGATCTGAAATGTAATAAAATACGGCTTCATCTCTTTGAAAATTACGCTGTCAAGCTCTTCATTCTTAATACATTGTGCAACACCTCTATTTTGAGGGTTTATTCATGTTAAACCTTTGTTTTTTCTCATGTACGATTGTATGATCCATATCATAGAAATGATTTAATAATTTTTATAATATATTTCATCTAATAGCTTCATAAAATCATGCTGCTTAAGCTTCAGTAAATTCTACATTAGCTAAGCCATGGGGATTGGGCCTTTTCTAGCCATGTCGGGAGTGGGAGACTTGTTTAACTTAGCTAGAATGATTTTTTTTAGCCAAAATTTGGTATGGGATTCCCACATGACCTAATCTAACAGATCCAACAGTCACTTTCCTCTGTTTTTACGCAGATTTCTGAAAATAACCTTTTTAGGGCTTAAATCACTGTCTTTCTCCACTTTTGGTCGAAGGGATAGATCACTTTCCTTTCTGTTGCATATATTACCAATAGTAAATTTTTTATTAACATATCCCATGTGTTATTAACCTGATACTACTCCAATACAGTTTTTATATATTGCTGCAATCCCTCATTGGACATTTATCAAGCCATACTAGGTGTGGGAGGCATGTTTTCCTCACCTAGTTTGTTTTTTTTTTTATCTCCTCTTGGAATTGGGTCTTATATTATAATATCTAAGGAATCCAAGGGCTGATCTTGGTTTCTAAAGCACACATCCTTGAAAAATGCATTTTTAGGCCTGTTTTTCTTAGCAGTCCCTTTGGGGATATTACAGTGGTATCAGAGCCTGATCTCTAGCTCAGCCTGTGAGATCTAGCTAACAGAAGAATAAAGAGGAGAAGTAGGGAGCAAGATGATAAAAAGGATGAGATTTCTCTCATCATTTTTCAGATCTAAGGATAGCCTCTCCAAAGAGGTTAGACAAAATAAAGGAGAGAGCTGCAGTGAGACCTCTAGAAGGTTTCAAGAAGGGGAAGAAGAGCCATGCACTTCCTATTCTTTAAGGAAGAATGAGGAGCTTGAAGAGCACTTAGAACAGGAGATTCTAAATCGGTACTTGGCAGAGTACAAACATCAGCCTAGAGCTTTCAAAGAGACTCTTGATCTTCCTCAGTTTATTCAACTGAAAGAAGAGAAGAGGCATACAGCAATAGGATGATAAAGGGCAATAGGTTCCTATTGTCTACCTTCGATGGATCACCCTTATGTTCAGCATAATCTTGGGTGATGAAGCTAGAGGCATACTTCCTACTACACCCAGTAGTAGAAAGAGAGGTTGTGGAAATCTCAGCACTGCACTTGAAGGGCAAGGCAAGTACTTGGTGGTTCAGCCATGTGGATCATGCAAGAGTGTCTACTTTTGCAGAATTCACTCACAAGGTGATCAAGAAGTTTAACAGTGGAAGATCAGAGGAGGAGGAGCCCTCACCACCACTCGAGGAGTCTTGTACCAGCACTATTTCAGTCATAGAGGAACAACCATCTACATCAGTAGTTGGGGTAGCCAACACATTGGAGGGTGGAACTTTTGTAGCCACCCAAAATATTCCTGAGACTCACCAAGGTTTGCATGAATTTCCTTTTTTTATCATTTCAGAAAATCTAATGGGAAGCCTTGGAAATTTGTCTTTGTATGACCCAGGATCATCACTTACTGCTAATCTAGAGCAGCAAGGGTGCACTGTGTTGTCCAAAGACAGCAGTGAAGAAAGAAGGACCCATTCCTCATGGGAACATTCAGATGAAAACTTCATTGAGGGAGCTATGAAGAAAGAGATGTCAAAGGGTAGACATCTTGAGGTGAGAAACATTTTCTCTTCTCTAGATGACACTCTCTCAATGAGCATGCCACAGCTCAAAGAGAGACTTCTACTTGCAGCAGATCCAAGACCTCATTGGTTTTGGAAGGCCATGTATAAGGAGGAGGTCTCATCAAGAGATCCCATTGGAGGTGTGCTTCAGCATTTCATGAAGTGCAAAGATCTTCAAAGATGTGAAGAAATTGGTGTCTTACTATTGGAGATGTGTGGAGATCAAGGCACAATTCATGACCTACATGTGCCATTAATAAGGAGGTGTAGAACCATGGAGACACAAGGAGGAGATGGGGAAGAAATTCAACCTCATCCCTATCCATGGCAGGAGGGTGATGCACCTAAGAAGGTGATTGGATTGCGCAGTGGAAGAATGGAGAGTTTTTTCCATTCATATATTCAATCATCTCTTGTTGAGGATGTCTCACTCTATGGAGACATTTCACCAAGGAGACCACTGGATCAGCAAAGGAGGATGGATGCTTCACATGTTGAGGCATCATTCATTGATGATAGATGAGTGGAGACCTTGGGAGAGTTTGGCATAGCACTGGGAGTCTTGGGTAGACCCAAGGAGGAGAGAAGCAATCTCTCAACATCATCTACACCCACTCTCATCTCAGATTCTGCGCTGTGGAAAAAGAAACATGGGAAGGGCAACTTTCCACATGACACCTTTGGCATGGAAGAAGTCAAAAAGGGGGAGTTCTATTTCAGCCAACCCTTTTCTATGAGGCTCAACAAAATCAACTTGAGGAGCTATTATTGTGGGGGCTTTGAAGGAGAGCTACGTCATCATTGTCAAAGATGCATGAAAAATGTAAAGATGGATCAGCCACATGACTCTAAGGGAGATTTATATCAGCCCTCTCTTCCTTCTGTTGAGGAAGAGAATAGATCCTTGCACCACTCCCTGGATAGGAGAAGGATTATTGGTGAAGAACATGATCATGTTACACATGCTTTATATTCCGATTTCATGCATTCTTACACCATGTTTTTGCAGGTCATGGCTCCAAGGAGGAGTGTTATATCATATGAGCTTCTTGGCCAACACTGGGCCCCAAAATTTTTTAAATTGGGCCACTCCCTTGAGAGGAAAAGGGAGATTTTGCAACATGATGGGTGCTTCCCCAAAGCACCAAACATATATCACATTTCCAGCCATGGTGATATGGTGTGGGCAGCAAGTAAGTGGTGGGAGAACCACTTACCATATCTATATTTGATGCAAGCAGGGGATGCCTTGCGTTGGTTCCACATGTGGGACTATGACCCACCTCCATATGTACAATTTTCTGTTTTCATGTACATTATTTTGATTTCCTATCTTAATGATGTACTTATACTTTTTATGGGAATGTATGGAGGAAGGAAGGAAGGATGGCATGTGCCTCATGGGATGACCACTCTCCATGTATTTTATATTTCATAGTTCAGAGAGAGCATGGGGCAAACCATGTTTGTTTCATATGATTTATTGTCTTCTTATGGGATGAGCTATTTACATCTCATGAGAACTTTGGAGGAGCAAGACATGGATAGATGGATGGGTGAACACTTGGCTTATGGGGGGAGCTTATCTCATGTTGGTGTCACCGAAGAAGGAAGAGAAGTGTTGCATCACTCACCTTATCAGTTGCTTGAGGACAAGCAACATTTTGGAGGGGAGGACTGTAATGTTCCTAATTAGCCCAAGCTAACAGGAATATTTCATTTTTTTTAATTTTCTTAATTGATGAATAAAATGTAAAGGAGGACATGTAAACTTCTGAAAACATCAAAATAAATCAATGCCCAATGTGAACAGAGGCAAATCAAAGCTATCTTAATAAAATCCACTTGTGTATGAAACAGGATTGAGCCATTTGACTAGGTCAACAAGACCAAATCACAACACAGTCCAGATGCATTGAAACTCCTGGAGATCAACACAGTTTTAGAAGGAGGTCCTCCATGTGAAAAGGGTTAAATGAATGAAGGTGGTTTAGGGTTTTGCAAACCCTAATCTTATAGAAGGAAGGAGAGGGAAGCCTAAGGAGGTTGTTGATTATTATCTGATTTTAGAGGATTGTGTCTACTTAGACAAATCCAAATTCTCTTGGTTGTTTAGCAGAGAATTGTGAGGGTTTCCTGTTTACGAATTCCCTTCCCCTTCATTGAGTAGCTCTTGGAGGAGATTTGTCCTGCTTTGTCCAATATCTGGCATATGGCCAAGCTCCATCTCTCTTAGGCAGCGTAAATCCTGTTGGGATTTAATTTTTTTAGTGAGCTACATCAAGTGGAGACTAGATCTGCTCAGATCTAGATCATACTAGTTCCTCTTCTCAGTGAGTGAGTCTTTTATCCTCCTGGAAGAGTGCATTGGCTGTTTAGGCTTTAGTTTTTTTATCTTGGCATCAAGCCAAAGTATTCTACATCACCATCTGTGTAGTTCCTTGAAGATATTGTGTCCTCTTTGCAGAGCAGAGTAGTAGAGGGTTTGGGAATTCCCCTGGAGGAGAGATCTCTAGTGAAAAGGATCCTTCCTTTCACTGAGGTGATCCATGGATTGGCCAACCAATCCATGTACCCTTCAGATATAATCTATTACTATTGTATATACTGCAGAATTTCTGAATACTACTGCAAAACTGTGACTTAGATCTCAGATCTACTCACTGTGATTCATCACTTGCTGAGATCCCCAAGGGGAGTGTAAATAAGAGCCTCTTTGGCTTACACATCTATAATAGATCTATATTTTTATATGCAGATCTATCCTAGATCTAAAATTTAATAAAATACTGCTTCATCTCTCTGAAAATTACGCTGTCAAGCTCTTCAGTCTTAATACATTGTGCAACACCTCTATTTTGAGGGTTTATTCATGTTAAACCTCTGTTTTTCTCAAGTACATTATATGATCCATATCATAGACCTGATTTACTGATTTTTATAACATATTTCATCTAATAGATTTAGAAAATCACGCTGCTTAAGCTTCAGTAAATTCTGCATTAGCTAAGCCATGGAGATTGGGCCTTTTCTAGCCATGTCGGGAGTGGGAGACCTATTTAACTTAGCTAGAATGATTTTTTTTAGCTTAATTTTGTATGGGAGTCCCACATGACCTAAGCTAACATATCCAACCGTCACTTTCCTCTTTTTTTATGCAAATTTCTGAAAATAACCTTTTTAGGGCTTAAATCATTGTCTTTCCCCACTTTTGGTCGAAGGGATAGATCACTTTCCTTGTTGCTGCATATATTACTGATAGAAAAGTGTTTATTGACATATCCCATGCATTATTAGCCTACTACTACTCCAATATAGTGTTTATATATTGTTGCAGTTCCTTATTGGACATTTATCAAGCCATACTAGGTGTGGGAGGCCTATTTGCCTCACCTAGTTTGTTTGGTTTGTGATCTCCTCTTGGAATTGGGTCTTATATTATCATATATAAGGAATACAAGGGCTGATCTTGGTTTCTAAAGCACACATCCCTGAAAAATGCGTTTTTCAGGCCTGTTTTGTTGAGCAGTCCCTTTGGGGATATTACATATAAAAGGATATTAACTATTCTCTAATAAAATCAATGCTTAAAGAAACAGACTAGAGGTTCAGAAAATCCCCAGTCTAGCTGATTTGATGAGGATCATTACTGCTTCTCTCAATAATCTCATAGGGCAAAAGAAAATGAACTTCAAAAACTGATCTGGTAGAGGCGTGAAAGGTTTATGAAGACCTGTATAAACAAAGTTCAAGATCAGCAAAAGTAAAGCATCAATGAATAAATGAAAATAAATGAAAGTGGGCACATGAAACTTACCATTGGAGAACATCATTTAATCTTACCCGAAAGGTATCATTTTCTCCATCAAAAGATAACTTCTTCCTTTAATTAGAATTAAAATCATGAAGAAGTTTTATTGACCCAAAATCATTATTTATTAAATCTAAAGTAAAACAAGCAATAAACTAAGAAAAACAATGTTTCATGTTCAAGGAATCAGAAATAAATTGAATCCATCAGAAATGAGAATGAAGTTATGCTTCTTTATGAATTGTAGTGATTAATGTTCTTTTTTCTTCTTCCATTCTGAATTTATATCAGCCCCAAAGTATTGAAATTGATTCAGAATCCCAAATAATGTAACAGTATATAAAGAGGACTTGAATCTCTATATCATAAGTATGGAGAAAAATTCAGAATATAAGAAAATTAAAAATAGGAATTAATTATTGGTACATTACCTTGCCAATTTTTTTGCATCGTGAGATTCTTTTCCTTAAAAGTGGTGACTTTTATCTTTGTCAACATGTGATTGAATTTTTTTATAATAATTAAAATAAAATGGTGGAAAGTCGAATATCAAAGTTTATCATATCAAAATATCTTTAAGACAAAGTTTCATTTGAGTTTAGTGACACGATATAATTATTGTGATGGAAATGTCGCGATATGAGCATGTGCGATGGGAAACTACGAAGGGGTGAATGTGATATCGAAAAATAGTTATATCGGAAGATTGAAGTTGTTAAAAAAAAAAGGAAACACCGATATTACTCTTGTGATAATGAAAATGTGATGAATGACTAATGCAGCGTAACCGCAAATATCAGAATATACACGCAGAAATTTGGTTTTACAGTCCACACAAACGGTGACCAATCATGCACAGTTTCACTTCGCACCTTTTATAACTTACCTTCCCTCATATTTCACAACCTAACACTTTTGCAATTTTTTGAATTTGCGCATTTGGAATTTTGCAACGAACTCCACACACTCGTTGCAACTTTTAACGTTTAATAAATGTATTACTTATCTCATGCGATATGTGATATGCGTAGTATCACATCACAATCTCCTTACTTTATCTTTTACCGCATCGCAACTAATATAATTTACTGGGTGAGGTCTTAACAATAACCACTAAAATTGCTGATATGTGAAACCTTGTTGGGTGCGATTTAAACTCCACCGTTGATCTCACTCAGATCTATCGGTCCTCATTGTTCCCTTACTCTTCTGCTTCGCATTGCAATTCAAACAACTTACTATGTGTTGATATGTCGATTGAAAATGGACCCAATATTTTTATTATATGGATTTAATCTCATATCGGGTCCAGGACATCAGGACCTTTTAAACCTATGCCCCTACCATTATTGCGATTGAATGGATGCGATATTTTTATGAACTTGATTTAAATTTTATATCGGGTCCAAAATTGTGTGGTCATCGCAATATTTGGAGAAATAAACTATCAGATATATGAAATGTGAAATGTGATATGCTACGTAGAATTTTGCAAGAGAATGAGTGAAAAAGAACATCAAAGGTATTGGATCATCAATTTTTATTAGTAAATGCTAAGAGTCGCTTCTGATGGAATATTTCCATACAAATAGTTGTGATATGGATGATGCGATATCAGATGAAAAGATCATCAGAGATCGAAGGGAATGAGAATATCGAGAGATCAGAGATATTTGGTGTATGCTCATTTCAGAGCCTTCGATATGCGAATTGCGATATATGATGAGAAATATGTGGGTCCAATGATTTCTTAAAGTATTCAATTAAAAAATAAGCAATTGATTTAACTTTTCTTTTTTAATAAACAACCCTTTAATATTTTAATTAACTGTCAGAATATCTAATCGAAAGTAATTTTATCATAATTTTCTTATAAAGAAAGTTATGAAATATAATGATCTGATATGATTGTTCCGAGAATTTATTAAGATTAATTAGGATTTCAATGAATAAAAGAAAAATTAGATAATCTTCAAATTAAGACGAAATAATAAATACTTCCTTGAACATGTTGCGGATTTGAAAGATCTGACTGCTTACTTATCTTGAGTCTTCATAATCAAGTTAATGAAGACCTGCAAACGAAACAAAATAGAAATAAGAAACAACCTTTGAAATTTAAAATTAGCAATAGATGATGGTGAACATGTAAACACATACCTGGAAGAAAATTGATTGTAATTTTTATCTCATGAAGCTTCATGTTCTTCAAAATTTGCATATGTTCAACATCACCTACTTATTTTTAAAATAAAATGCTAAGTAATGATTTTTTTTTCAAATTGCATCATTTCCAAAATTACATCAGAAGACAAGAGTGGTAAAAATGAGTTCTTAGAATTACTTGTGAATAAAAAATTGTCAAGTGGTAAAAAATTCTTGGAATTTCTTCATGTATGATCAATGTTATGAATTTTGAAAAACAAGAAAATTGAAGGCTTGAAAAATAAGTATGATCTGATAATTCAAGAGTTTCTATAATTCTTTAGCCCGCTTTTCTACAATTGAAATGGGATGCCCAAAAGAAATTGGATTCATTACTTGTTTTATCGAAAATCTAAAATAATGAAATAAATGCAAACAGAAAAGAAAAATAATTTATTCCTATTTCTAACTTAATGAAGAAAACATGACTAGGTATAGTCATATTTCCAATGTAACCACTTTCTCATTTTAATTTGTGCATGTATGTACATGTCAAACATTAGTAAAAATGAAAATATAATTAAACTATGAAAACTAAATATAAAAGCATAATGTATCTTTATTGTTAGTATTTTATTCACCATTACCTTCTCTTGAAATGTCCTTTCCAACTAAATTTCAATTGGATCATATAAATCTGGATGGATTTCCATTATTGAGTGGGAGAGGTTTAAAAGAGAAGATGACAGGCCAAGTTGTAGAAATGATCTTTCAGAAACAATGACCTGTGTGATTTTGTTAGTGTTATGTTTAAGTGGTAAATTATTAATGATCTTCCATAAAGGAAAACTTTCCAAATATATTTCGAATGATTCAATGAAGAATGGATGGAAGTGCGATAGATCCAATGGAAGATTATTAATTGAATTAGATTGTTGATCATATTGTGAAAATATACTCTGTTGTTGGCCCTTCTCTTGAGAAGTAAGAAGTAATTGATAAGGAATGATCATCAATTTAAATTGGAGTTTAAATAATTCTTGATGTTCACAATTATAATTTGAAACTTCATTTTTTTATTGAAGTGATGCAATAATTGAGTGTTCAATATTGAGCTACTTAATATGCCAAAGTATCTAAAAATATAACACTAAAAATAGAAAATAAATCTGAAGTTAAGAATAAATGATGGAATAATAGCAAAATTGAATCATAGTTTACACTAGTGTTACAATTATTGTTACAACACAATTGGGACTTATTTAAAGCAATTTCCTCTTCACAAGAATTGGGCAGAATAATGCAATTAAAATGATTTTTGATACCCACTTGTGAATTATAGAGAAGGCTATGACTCTGAATGGGAATGCGAGCTTGATCATCATATAAATCATATATTGGAATGGTTTCTTGAATGTTGAAATCATGAGTATGATTAATTGTTTGAAAATGAGAATTATTTGAAACAATGTCTAAATTAGATTGTTCTTCATTTTCACATGTGATTCGACTTTGATCATGAGGATTCAATTGTAAAGAAGACAAATGAATATCTTCAACGTCAAAGTAGCTATCATAAATGACCTCATGACATTCATTAGAATTCCCTTCGATCTCACCTAATGTATCAAAACAAGAAGGAATATTGAGCTCATGTTCATTAATGCCAGAAGAATGATCATTAATTAATTCTCTATCCTGATAGAAACTAATTGGAAATTCATTTAGATCAATCTCTCTGTTTTCTGAAAGATCTTTAATGTGAAGAGAGGATAAATTGATACTAGAAAAAGTATCAGGATAAAGGGAAAAATATGAATCTGAAACAATGCATTTGAAAATATCTCTATTTGAGAACTCTAGTGCATTTTCTTCATTGCAAATTTCATATTTAAGATCATTTACTTGGCTACTTATGATTTCTTGAAGAATGTTGCTTTGTTGATCTGAATTTGGAATTTTCTCATCATGAAAGAATTCAGAAATTTGTACATCAGATTGCGTATTATTGGAAACTTTAATCGCCGCTGGTACTTGCCAGATTATGCTCTGATTTTCTGATTCTAACTCATACCTATTTTCAGATTTTAAAGCAGTATTTTCTTCAAGAGTCTTGTTAATATATTCCTGCGGTTGATTAGTGAAATTTTCCAAGCTTTGTGATTGAGATTCATTGACATGTGAAGGTGCACCTTGATCTTTATCAATACTGTAGGAAATGTGTAGAAATTGAAGGAATTGATTATACAAAATAGAGGCCACTTCATCATCATTTGTTTGTACCTCCATATTGGAATTCTTACTTATGTCAATGAAATTAGAAGGATATTGATCAAAGCATGAAATAATTTCACATGGATTATGAATGGAAGGAAGAGAGAAAATATGTTCAAACCAATCTAATAATTCTTCTTTCGAAGTTTTATCTTTAATTTTAAATTTTAAACAATTTAAACGAAACCTGATGGTAAAATCAATTAAAGACTCACCTTCAAACCTTCATAGATCTTCAAAATCGTCACATACCTATTTGTAGATATATACATCAAATTTACAAAGGAATATTGTAATAAATTGTTCCCAAGTGTGGATTGAGGCAACTGGAAGTGATTGACACCAGCTTCTGTCTTTTGCTAAGAGTGTAAGAGTAAAAATCTTGCATAAAATATCTTCATCAATTTCTTGAAAAATAGAATTTGAAAATTTTTGAATGAATTTTAAAGTATGATTAAATGCAGAAGTATTCCTCTTACCATTAAATTTTACCTGAGACAGGAGTCTTACTATTTTTGGTGGAAGATGCACGTCCATAAATACAACCCCAAATTGGAAGTTTTAGAGGAGCCATTGAAATAAAAATAAAATGTTAGAATACAAAGACTCCAAAGTAAAACAAGTCTCAGGCCCTCCTTCTAGCGCCAAAATGTTGAGGCCTCGAAATTCGCTGAAACAACATGGGGGATGACCACCCAGTCCAGACCTTAAAGCAATTCTTATCCATTTGGAATAGTGGCTCTGACTGGTTTAACTAGGTATAGTTACCTTCTCTCAATCTCCATTGGTTTAAAATATAACTTTTATTTACCAATGAGAAAGAGACATCAGATCATTTTTCTTGTTGATGTCTGGCAAGAAAGTAATCTTTAAGCTAATTTGGGTTTAGCCTAGCCACAATTAAATTTTTGCCTCTTTGGTAAGAGGACTTTTTAGGGATGTAGAATCTAATATATATGCAAAATTATTCTAAGATGCAAGCAAAAGGAACTATATTAATCCTATCTCAATTAGGCAGATATAGATTTATCCCAACCGAGAGCAAGATATTTTAAATAATTGGGATTTAAATATGTATGGATTATAATGAATATCAAGCTAATGAAGTAGTTCAATTAACTAGCATTAGGAATACCAAACACATCCTATCTAGAGACCTGTTAACTGAAATAATCAATCAACAACACTCATGAAGAAGTTCTCAAAATGATATTGATCATTTAATCAGTAACTTGAATAATTAAACAATAATATGTGAAAAAATTTCACAACATATCACTATTCAATAAATCATTTTTATAAGACATATTTCTAAGTAAATAGCTACTCATATATTAGAATTCATCCCATAAGAGTAGAGATAAATAATAACATAAAATTGAGGAAAATGACTCATACAGAAAAAAGTACACAAATATGGAAGTAAATTGACACATTCCTGTTATCATAAAGTGAAACTAGAATTTAAAATAATAGTATTATAAATACCAATTTACTAAGTCCATTTCTCCAGCTCTGGTCTCTAACAGTCTTTTATAATGCCTGAACTTTTGCTTTCAAAACCAAAGCTACAATAGCGCAAACTATGTTCATTATACATAACTCAAAATGTAAAAGAAAAACCTCAATAATCCCCAAATCTGATATTCCTCTCCTCCCACCTACAACTCTAAATTCGTATTACATAAGTGCTTTTAGAATTCCAGAATTGCAGAGGAGAGAAGCCCTTTCCACATTCTACAAACTGCTATTTATAATATTTACAAAAAGATTTCTTCATAGGAAAGTTTGTTGAAGAGTAGTTTTTCTCAATCAATTTTCATTGGTTAAAATCATATTATTTAATTTCTGGAGCCTTTTCATTGATTGAGAACTTCTTCTTCTCATCTCTTCAATTGTTTTCCTGCAAAAAGAAATAAAAAACAAAATTAAAATGTAAAAATAAATTCAAAATGCCAAATCTGGAATTAAAATAAATCCAATAAAAACTTAATTAAAAAAATAATTGAAAATGAAATATAAGATTTCTATTGATTCCTGTGATTATCTAATTGGTCAAGGATATCATTGAAAAATGGATCTGCTCTTAGAAGACATTGTGGGAAAATTAAAATGTAGAAAATTGATTTTATTAAAAATTTGGAGCTTGATCTTCTGCTAAATTTTATTCCTAAATTATCAAATCTGGAAATGAAACCACTTCAGAAATGTTCTCCGTGATTTTATCTATCCAATGAGTCATCCTGGGCCTCATTTGGCCAAGTAAAACTTCATTTATGAGCTTCCAAAGTTGGTATATTAAAATTTCCATAATTATTGAATTTCTGTTTGCGAAATAACTTTTCATTAAATTTTAATATAAAAACAGGCAAAAATTATTTTAACAGAAAACCCCTTTTCTCTTTTTTATGACACAAATTCATTATATTTGGCAATCACTCCAATATCCAAATCTTTTGGATAGACTTTGGCAGCAACGTGGAGCAGAAATGGCAGAAGATAGCGGAGGGACTGGCGGTAAAATCAAGTGACGTGACAGACAAAGGTGGGACCAATCGCAAATCGCAATCAAGCATATTTTTTAATATGAGAAACAATGAGGTAAGAATTTATATCTGCGATTTTCAATATCGCAAATCGCAAAGTCAAAGGCTTATCGCAAATCGCATTTGGAGACGGGTAGCGATGAATGGTCGGCAATAAAAAGTAAGATATGTGATGTGCGATGGGAGTGACGTGGTGGTAGGCAGGTAAGGGTACCACATAATATTGCATAGACATTTCAAAATGATAGCACATGAATGTGGTGAATTTTTTTGTGACCTATATGCTAAAAGGTAAGGGGTCCTACCAAAGGTTTTAAGCGGTAGTTAGTTATATATATGATATGTAATATATAATGTGCTAATATATAATGTTACATAACATGTCTGTTCAATGGGTGGGCGAAGCTATAACATTAGAATTTTGGAATTTAATACAAGAGGATTTATAAAGTATTAAGTCCTGAAAGGTGGTGTATGTGGGTTTTGGGGGTTAGATGGGATTTAAAGCGTTAAACTATGGATTTTAAATATAGTTTAGGCTATATAGTGAATGAAGTGTTTGGATATTGGGAAAAAAGGTGAAAATAATAAAAATGGAGCAAGGTCAATTTTTACAATGAATGACTATTTTAAATATGACAATTAAAATATTGGTACACTTTATACATGTTTATAACCCAAGCGAGAAAATAATCAAAACTTCAAAGGAGTGTCATTTACAAACCGATTGACCAAATGGAGCGAAATAAGTATCATTGGAAAGCTTATGAAAAACTATATTCAATGAAATAATCAAAATAGAAATCCGATAAAAATGAAAAATGAAAAAAAATTGCAAAATAATTAACTTAATGAAAATCTTAAAAGGTGTTTAGCCAAAAATTTGTAGAAAGGGTCCCCATTATTTGAAGTACATAAGTAAAAAATGGGGGGGTTGTGTTTTACCACAACAAATGCCTACATTTTTCCTTAACCATTTGAAAATCCAAACACCTAGCTACAAACTCTGCCACATCATTCTTTAGATTTGTCCAATAATAGAACCTATTCACTACATTCAATGTCATATGATATCTCGGGTGACCCAAATATGGCTTCACATGAAAATCCCTCAAGATCACCTTCTTGAGCTCAGTCTTGTCCGACATATATATCCTGTCTCTAAAACTGACCAATCCATCTGCCGTGAGATGATAGTCCACATCTTATACACCTACACCTATACCTGTACTCTATTGTAACTTGTGCACAATATCCATATACCTATCATCCTATCCTCTTGCCTGCAAGATCCTATCCTGTAAATCTATCCCATATGAGCTCACAGATACTATGTGATTTACCTATACCCACTTGCTAAGAGCATTGCGACCTTGTTCTCCTTTCCCTTGATGTCCCTGATCTCAAAGTCAAACACATTGATTGTGTACAACCATCTATCTTGCCTGAAATTCATATTTGGCTGGTAAAACAATTATCTCAACCTAATGTGATCATTCATCAATACAAAACTCCTTCCAAGAAGATATTTCCTCCACATATTTAATGCATATATGGCTTCCACATATTCAATGCATGTATGATCACTGCTAGCTCAAGATCATGTGTTGGGTAGTTCTACTTGTGGTCATTTAGTTTTCTTTAATAATAACATACTACCTGTCCATCCCTCATAAGGACTCCACCAATTCCTCTCTTGCAAGCATCTTTAAACATTACAAACTCCCTGTCCAGATCTACAATCTTTAACAATGGAGCATGTGTCAACAACTGCTTAAGTTTCTCAAAACTAGCCTCACACGCCTCTACCCATTCAAACTTCTTACCTTTCCTCTACAATGATGTAATAGGATAAGAAATATATGAGAAGTTCTGGATGAACCTTCTGTAATAACCTACCAAACCCATGAAGGATCTCACCTCATCTACATTTCTAGGAGCTACCCACTCCATGATGGCCCTTATATTTTATGTATCTACTGCAATGCCCTCCTTGGAGACAACATGCCCCAAGTAATGTACCTCAGTCTAGAAGAAACTGCATTTGTTGAGCTTAGCATATAACTGATGCTCTCTCAACAATCTCAATATTGCTGGAAAATGCTTGACATGCTCTTCCTCCATTTTAGAATATACCAATATTTCATCAATGAAAACAATAACAAACTTTTCCAAATAAGTACGCAAAGCATTGTTCATAAAACACATAAATGTGGTTGGAGCATTAGTCAAACCGACTGGAACTACGACAAACTCGTAATTCCCATACATGTACTTGAATGTGATCTTCTAGATGTCCTCTTCTTTGATGTGTACCTGATGGTATCATGATCTCAGGTCAATCTTAGAGAACATTGCTTCTCCATTCAAATGATAAAACAAGTCATCAATCTTCAACAACATATACATGTTCTTTATGGTCACTTTGTTCAAATTCCTGTATTCAATGCACAATCTGAGAGTATCAACCTTCTTATTCACAAACAATACGGGTGCGCCCCATGGTGATACACTTGGCCTAATGTATCCTTTGTCAAGAATCTTTTTCAGCTGCAGATTAGTTCTACCAACTCAGGTGTGCTCATCCTGTAAGGTTATTTTGATGTTGGAGTTTCCCGTAGTACCAACTCAATAGAAATGTCTACCTCCCTGTGAGGTGGAAAATCTGAAATCTATGCAAGAAATACATCCCGAAATTACTGTAGAACTAGGTACATGCCCAAAACATATGCATCTTATACTTCCTTACCTTTCTCACTAGAAATATGTAATGCGAACAACACACACCCTTTCCTGTGACTGCGCTTGGCCAACATAGTTTTCTCCATCCTAACTGATGTGGCTTTGCTCTTTCCGTATAAGAATCTTGTTTCCCCATTATCATCCAAGTACTCAATGCCTTTTTCATAACAATCAACCTTGATCCTGTTAAGGTATATCCAACCCATACTCAATAGCATGTTATATGATCCCAATGGAAGTATGTTCAAGTCTCTTGTTGTAGACATGCCAGTCAACTCAATTGCACAAGATCTTACCCAATGGTGAACTCTTTTCTTTGTACCTGTAGCTAACTGCACTAACCAATATTTTGCATGCATTTCTTTATTCAAGCCACACTTATCCACCAAGTCAGGACTAACATAGCTATAATTAGATCCAGGGTCAATCAAAATAGAAATAAGTTGATCATAAATCTTATTGTCCCTCTCAATGATAGATTCTTGGTGCTCTTCCTACCTATTTTCCACAACTACATAAATACAAGAAATTCTCTAGCCAACATCCCCAACATTTTGCGCCTCCTATGCACTATATATGTGAGGCCTACCACCCTGATTCTGCGGACAATATCTCCTAAGGTGTTCCTCACCGCATGTCCAACACTCCAACAGTCTAATACCA
This sequence comes from Pinus albicaulis, assembly GCA_034641835.2. Classification (NCBI taxonomy): domain Eukaryota; kingdom Viridiplantae; phylum Streptophyta; class Pinopsida; order Pinales; family Pinaceae; genus Pinus; species Pinus albicaulis. The sequence goes on from CM076579.1 coordinate 256,566,481, forward strand.
TTCCCTCTATGTTGTTGTTGTGATCCATGTCCCTATATAGTTGCATTAAACCTATTTTGTGGTGCCACATTTTCTTTCTATTTTGCATTTTGAGGCCTTTCTCTTTTCAGTTTCCATTTACCTATACCTTTGTCCTTCCAATTCCATTCTTGCTGAGTTTCAGTATTTTGCTTTGATTGTCCATAACAATGCTTCAACTTCCAAATAACTTACTCAAGTGACTAAGGCTCATCATACTCAATTCGATCTCTATATGTTAATGGAAAACCAATGACAAATAATTGAACTTTAGCCTTCTCATATTTAAAATAGGTACATACCTCAACAACTCTAGGAACTTAGTCATGTACTCTTCATCTGTCAATGACCACATATCTAGATCATAAAATTCTTTGGCGTTACCGTCGTAGTACCTTTATGATAAGTACTTCTTCCTGAAAAGACTCTTGAAATCATACCAACTCAAGTCCTCTATCCTGATGTCTTTGACCCACTTCACATCTTCCCACCAAATGTTTGTTTTACCTTTCAAGCTAAAGATAGTAATTTTGGCCTTCATATTATCTGTGCACTCATGTAACTCAAACAAGATGTTCATCCCAAGTATCCAAGCTTCTGCCTCTTCTGATTTCTTCAAATATCCATCAATATTAGGTGGCTTTGCTTTCTTAAGTTCATCCAGAAAGTATCCCTTGTCACTCCTCCTGAAAGGATGATAACGATGATGATCATGATGTCTATCTGAGCCAAAAATAGAATATCACATTTATTCATCACCCCTCTTATCTGAAGTATCCAATAACCTACCATCTCTCACTGTGTCATCTCTATCTGACCTATTTCTAACAAGATACCTACTGCCACATCCCCATTAGTTATGTCCTCCTGTCCATGGATGATTCGAAGTGCCCTTGTCGCTGCAATTATGAAAAGCTTTGAAGAAATATTTCATTAACCTATGATTTTTTCTCTTGTGCTTGTATGATCTTGTCATTATCTTCCTTACAACTCCTTATTTTTTCCTTCAAGCTTCTTAATGTGTCTTCCAAATCATAAGAGTGACCACCACGCTGCTCATCTAATTCATAGGGAGAGTCTTTGTAGTCTACCATCTTGCTATTCATTTTTATCTCTTTCTTGCAAAGCATAATATGTCATCTAAACCAAATCATAAATAACAAACATACCTTACTATAATTTTGGGAGGATACCTTATCTGAAATATCATCTAAATCAACATAATGCATGTACAAACATAATCGTAACCGCATATAGACATAAAAAAACTAAGTGTACCAACACATAACATAATTCTAGCTAGAGTCCAACCACCACTGCATGACCATATCACCACATACTATGACCACATGGATGACAACATCAACCATACCAATGTACGTGGACAATATAAAATCATAAACATAGACAATACATAAGTGTACACACGGACAATATGCAAGCATAAACATGGACAATACACACGTATAAACACATGTAACCAAGCATAAACAAACAATACATGTAACAACATGTAACCAAGCATATCGAGACGATACATGTAAGCACTTTACATGTATAAACAACATGTAGCGAGTAATACACTCATGATGACATAGTACACAACAACACCATCAGCCTACACATGGTGACATCATTGCAACCATGACCAACAGTGTGTGGATGCAACAAGCACATACACAAAAAGTATGAGAAACACATATGCAACCAACAGAAATGCATGACCAACACACCAACCATTTAGTCCAAGGGGTGAACCATGATCTGATACCACCCTATAACTCACTCATCCCACATCTACCTAAGTAACCGTTCAATGAGGGTAAACTTTTAGCGAAGAGTTACTATGATCAGATTCAACCTCCTAGGTGACCTTAAGTAATTGGAATCGACAAAAACACTTCACACATACCTTCCCAATCAGCAACAGGACTCCCAAAATCCAACCCAACCACTCAGGCATCCAAACCCTAGGTCCCACTGAGGTTTTAGGCCTTCAAAATCCCTGACTCTCCCACAGTATGGGCATGGGTGCATCTAAGAGGATCTGAACACTCCCAAAACATATGCAAGCATGCATCCAAGGACTTTTTCCTACAGACCTGTGTCAACGTCCCCGAGATTTGAGCCACTTTTTCAGGCCCAGATCCCAGGTCACTGCCTAGAATTCAATGACAAGCCCAGGCATGAAATATAAAAGTCAAAAAATGGTGCAAAAGAAAATACTGGAATAAGGACTTGACTGGACTCCTATTAGCCATGACAGGCATTTGATCAAACATGTTGCAAATACGTAATATACATGTTTAAATAAAAAATCTAAACATAAGGATCTCATACTTCTGAAAATCACTAAGAAGCATTGTTACCTTACATCATTAGCTGCAGTATCATCTATTAGGTCATAGATACAGTGTTTATTCATTTAGAAATAAAAACATGAGGAGAGGCTTACATCATCACTGCTAGAATACATGCTCATAACCAGAAAAATAACAACAATAATATTAGGGATACATCAGCCATAGGATCCACATACAAACCAATACATTTACACATCAAATTCCAAGGAAATGAACTTCTCATTATTGAATTTAAAAACCAACCAGGGATGGGACTACCACTTTCCACCCGACCACAGATTGGTTGAGCTTAATATCTCTTCAGCCAATCACCCCCACGCCATATTCCAAGCATGAATATGGGACTCATAACAAACCAAAAGAACCAAACAAGCATGGATTATACCGTTGTTATATACCTACAATGTGAGGAATTTTACTATCTCCTAGTCTCTTAGGATTTATTGTAAACCACAGTATGATCAAGGGATCATTAGGCCCTACACCGAGACCCACTCTCCAGGCTTTACCATACATCCCATCTCAGGAATACTAGGCCCAACGGAGAGAAATCCACCTCTTGGATTTACCGTATATCCCGCCATTCACCAACAAGGATTCCTAAGCTCACCGAGGCACACAATCCTAGCTTTACCACAACCCACATTCAGGGTCAGGGGTCACTAGGCCATTGGATTTTTCGTAATCCACAGTCAAATTCAGGGATCACTAGGCCATGTGTTTTTCTTTTCAGAGATCCACCTCACTCAACCTCGAATCCATCTGGAAATCCAGCTCAACCAAAACATGAGAACCCATCACATCAAGGCTATCTGGAAATGGCAAGGCTAGGCTGAAAAAACTGTCACACATGGAAGAACCTCATGCCATGGTAGAAAAGAATCACATGAAATTAAATGCATGCCAAATCTAGCAAGAAAATCACACATGCAAATCAATACTTGCAAAGAATCCTACTGTAGCTTCTTGATCCTACTCTTCTTTACTTCCTTATTTCTTCGTCTTGCCTTCTTTGCCTTCTTTGATCCAATGCCAAAGCTCTCCAAGAAAATTATAAGTTCCCAAGAGTGAGAGAGAGAGAGAGAATAATGAGGGAGCTCTAAAAATGAACTAAAAAATATACCAATTGATCCTCATAAGCCTTTTTATTGATGAGGCCTCCGTTTTCTTAATTTTCCATTATTTTCCTTCATTTTCCTTCTCACATGCAACCTGTGACCTTTCAACCCCATTTTCTCCTAATTTCCATTATTTTCATAAATTAATGTGCTAAAATACCAATTTTCCTTCTCAAAGACTTTTCCTTTTCCTTTTCCAATTTCCTTAGCTATAATAAACCAAATGAACACCCACTATGATCATTTTTCCAACATTTAGCTTGGAATAAGTGTCCATTAACCGTGGTTATTATTTTTCCTTTACTAACTTTTATTACATGGAATTTTCATCATGGTTGTTACAAATAAAATTGTTATGATATTGCAGATTTGTATGATTGCTGAACATTAATGAAGTAAAGTGACCTGAAGTTATTTACGCCACATATCAAATAAGAAGATTGAACTTGAATGAAAATTTGACTAAGTGTTGAAGTGAAGTAGTAGGCGTAGTCCAGGCTAAAGTAGTGTAATTGCAACGAAATACCGTTGGTGCCGCACAATGCCCATGGTGGTCATAAGGCGCCACAACATGGGGTCGTGACAAAAGGGTTGTATGAAAGATTTTCCAGATTATCTTTTTTCCCTCCGCCTCACTCTCATGGTTACCTCTCGCCCTCTTACTAAGGCTACCAACCATTTCAACATATTGTGTGTGTTTGGATGACCAAATTGGCATGGATATAATAGATAATGGCATAGACACATTAATTATAAATGTTAAAATGATGTTAGTTATGATGGAGGGTATTTATTTTGACAAAAAGTTATGATGGAGGGTATTATAGTAACAATGGTGCTAGTTACGATGGAGGATCTCAAGGGAAACAAGATAAACAACATTCAAAGTTTCATATTTTTTTGTTCCTTTCTTAACTTTTTCTGTTTTGTTATACTAATGTTATTTTTAAATTTAATTGGAATTATGTGGAAATTTTTAGTGAGATTTACTTGAAAAGGTGTGTTTATATCCTTAATTTCTAGAATTTTGTTCAATTTTGAGATGATCTATATTATCAACTATAAATACACTCAAATGAGGCTTACTGAAAATGGAACGATCTGAATGATTTGACTAGCCCATATAAACCCTCATCTTAGTATAACAACGATGCCACTAGTGATCAAGTTATAAATTTAACAAGATTCCAATCTTCCTAGCGATTTATAGATTCTTATTAATATTTATGTTAAATTACTCTTCACATAATGCTTTATAATTATGTTTTATCATTATTTAAATATTATATGTTATATATTTTTGTTATTTTTTATGGAGTTGTCTAACGAGATGGAGGAATTGCCCGGACGGCCAAAATTGGCCGGAATCCGGGCAAAAAAAAATTAAGAAATATTACAGTAACAGTGTTTCAATCATGATTTTGATGGTGGAAATGGATTCAGCACCATCAAAAACCTCTAGGTCACCCAAAATATTAAAGTTTGATAGTTATAACGTGGATTTACAAAAATCCCTACCGGATTTTCTTAAAATCTTACTGGAATTTCCATGATTTTCAGGGCGAAAAAGCAGTCTAGTTAGACTACGACATTTTTTATTATGAATACAAAGTTAAGATATAAAATTATTATGAAAACATTTTGAACACAACATTATTAAATATAAAATATTTAATGTATCTTATAACACATAGAATACGACATTAAGAATGTTAGGTGTGAGACAAATTAAGTCAAAGTTGTTAGTGCCCATGGTATTCACAACCCATGGTATTTCCCATGGTATTAGGGCCATGATATTGTAATGAAGTATTTTCATATAGGGGTGTGAGGATAAAGGTATCTTGAATGAGAAAGAAGTATCAATCAAGTGAAATGTAATATGATTTTTTCATTATTTTAATATAAATATACTAAACCCTTTCCCCATGGTTTTTCCTTGAATGGGGTTTTCACGTAAATTTGGCGTTCAAAGTCTGAGTTAAACTTTTAGGTTAATTCTTGTTTCAGTTGTCTTTTATTAACAAATGGTATCAAATCGAGATTTTAATTTTTAATTTTTGGTGTATGCATCTTTAGGAGAATTATGAGCATGGAGATAACGATGTTAAGTGATTTGGAGAAATTAAACAGGGCTAATTTTTCCCTATGGTAGGTGTAGATGGAGGACATACTTATTTTAAAGGACCATTATTTATTGATTGAGGGAGTAGCAAAGAAGGATTCATCAATGACAAACGAGGACTGGAATAAGTTGGATAGAAAGGCCATTGCCACAATTCATTAGTATTTGGAAAAGGATGTAAATTTTAATGTCACTGGAGAGAATATAATAGAAGGGATATGGAAAAAGCGACATGATTGATATGAGAAAAACACAACTTCAAATAAAATATTCTTGATGAAGAAGTGATAATTACAATGATAGAACCAAATTAGATGATAAATCGAGGAAATGTGTTGTTGTTGTTGTTGTTTTTTTTGTTTTTTTTACTATTCAAATGGTGAGTTTGGCTATGGGATTGAGTGAATAAAAAAAGTGTTAGGAGCAGGGACATAATATTCAATGAAATTGAGATGTATGAAAGGTCTACATGTGAAATGGAGGTCAAGAAAATTGTTTACAAGTTTATGGAACATCAATATAATATCCCACCGTTGGAAGAATTTGGGAAACAAACTCAAGAACAAGATGAACAACAAAAAGAATAAAACTTGTTGCAGCCACTACAAGAGGCTCAAGTGGAAAACACATCACCACAATTGGGTTTTAGGTTTAATATGCCTCATAAGCCCTCCCAAAGGTATCCACCCTCAAATTATATTTTTCTAACTAATGAAGGTGAACCTCATTGTTTTAAGTAATCTTGTGAAGTGGAAACTAGTAAAAAGTGGAAGAAAGAAATGGACGCATTGTTGGCAAATAAAACTTGGGATTTAGTGAATATTCCAAAAGGAAGATATGCTATACAATTTTTTTTTGTATATATCATTAAACATGAGGGTGAGGAGAATAAGGAAAGATACAAAGCAAGGCTGGTGGTGAAGGGATTTGCACAAAAGGAAGATATTGAATTTACATAAAAAAATTAACCTATTGTTAAAATGTCATCCCTAATATTTACCCTTGGTCTTGCTGCTACTTTAGACTTGGAAAGTGAAAAATTAGATGTGGAGAAAAATTTTATTCATGGAGAATTTAAGGAGGAAAATTAATCTGGAACAACTAGAAGAATTCAGGGTAAAAGGTAAACAGAACCTTGTTTGCAAGGTGAAGAAAAGCCTTTGTGGGCTGAAACATGAACCTTGCCAATGGTATAATATATTTGATTTATTTATTCTCGAGCATGGCTTAAAAATACTAGAGGTTCATAATTATGTCTACATCAAGAGGTATACCAAGAAAGGTATATTATACTATTGTTGTATGTGGATGATATGCTAATTTTTAGACATGATAAGAATATGATTAATAGGTTGAAGAAAGATTTGGGAAGTCAACTTAAAATGAAATATTTAGGTCCATCCCAACAAATCTTGGGATTGAGGATTATATGTGACAAAAATAACAAAAAGTTGTGGTTGTCACAAGAAAAATATATTGAAAAGGTGTTATACATGTTTAATATGAAGGATGCCAAACTAGTTATTAGACCCATAGAATCACACTTCAAAGTTAGTTCTAATTTGTGCCCTTATGATGACAAGAAGAAGGAGGAAATGAGAAAAATTAATTATGCTTGAACTATTGGTAACTTGAAGCATGCCATGGTATTTACTCATCTAGATATTGGAAATTCAGTGCTATTGAGAAAGTTCCTGGCAAATCCAAACAAACAACATTGGCAACCAGTAAAGTGGATTTTGAGGCATCTCAAGGGTGCTCATAACTATTATTTATGTTTTGGTAATTATTAGCTCCCTATAGTCACACTACGTTGTGTTGTAATGCAGATCCTGGGAACATATAAATGTGGTTCTAACTGTTGTCAGATTAATGGAAGAATTCCAAGTTCAGATCTCAGTTACCACCATCCTACACTTACAGTGATGTCACTTGTTGTTGACATTTCTTATTACGTTAGTTCATGCTCTCTCTCCTATCAAATTATGATCGATGTGAGATGGTATTACAACAAATATGAAAAATCTATGTGTTATGCAACCAACTCACAAAATAAAATAAAAGATAGACCAACAACTTAAAAATTAGCCTCTTCAAGGGGGAAACCTCCATTACATTACATAAATAAAAATTTATTGGATAATACAAATGATAAGACCTCCTTGGTATATATAGGAGTCTAAGGGGTCACAATATAATCAGAGCCTACATAAAAATAATAATGTAAGGGCACAACAATATTAATAGTGGGCTTCTATGGGGGCACAACAATAACAACATGGGGGATACATGGGCACAAAAATGATAATAGGGGGCTACAATAAAAATAGCAATAAGGGGAATACACTAGTATTATAGGGACCTAACATGCCCCTCTCCTTCAAAAAGTGTTGCCCTCAATGCTTGAGTAGTTCCAGATGCTTTTATATAAAATTATCATTTTCCCATGTGGAATCTTCAGTGGGTAAGTTCATCCACTTAATGAGATACTCCCAAATTAACCGATTACGTAGCCATCTATTTCATGTTTTCGTGAATGCTTCAGGCTCAAATAGGATTTTCCTTCTTCGTTAAGTTCTGGAAACACTGTTTGAACTAGGAGATTGTCACCGATAACCTTCTTTAAGCTTGAAACATGGAAAGATGGGTGTACTCAAGAAGATGCAGGAAGCTCTGATTTGTATGCCCTAGTACCAATATTTTTCAACACCTTGTAAGGACCATAGTACTCGGGTGATAATTTAGTATCCTTATTAGCTTGTTTGGGGGACATTTGTTTGTATGGCTGTATCCATAAAAATACCCAATTTCCTACATAAAAAATTATCTCACTATGATGTTGATCTACTTGTTTCTTCATTCCATTCTACGCCAGAGTGATGTTTTTCTTTAAGAGTTGGAGAACTTTTTGTGTAGAAATTATGTGTATATTTGAAACTGCTCATGAAATTTATTAAATCACAAGATTCAAAGCTACTCTACTATTCTACATAATTCAATTCACAATCTAGAATATAAATCATCGACCTGCAACAGGAAAAATGACACATACAAATCGATTTATCTAGGCGAAAGAAACTGCTCAAAACCCCTTCCTATTTGTATTGTATTAACCAAAGAATATAGATGAATATATATGCTCTCTCAAGCCTGAGCACAACCTGCAAGTGTATAATGTATCCCTCTACTTGACTGACTAACTCTAGCCAACACTTAGCAAATTTCCAAGCCCTCCAAGCTCCTATTTCCTTATGATTTTCCTTGAGGAATTGGGCCCCTATTAGTTAGGAAATTCCCAAATTTGAAGTGCGCAATTCCTTTAGGCTCTTCTCTAATTGCATGCACCACCTGTGCACATCGAAATAGTCTACAACTAATAGTACATTGCCTTGGAATATCCATCTCAACTAGGTAAGTCTAATTCTATGCATGAAACACTTATTTTGGGTTGATTGATCAGTTAATTGGATGATCGTTGAGTGTGAATGAATTCATACTACACGACTTGACCTTCCACTAGTTCCTCCAATAGTTAGGACTAGTTTAACTGACAATAACTCAATTTATATTAATAGATTGATACAAATTAGAAATCACTCATGCTTATTTGAACTCAAGGCCTCCAACTCATATTAACTGAGTTAAATGAGTGAAAAAATCCATGTCACCTCAGTTAAATACCTCCAATACTTCTACTGAAATGGAAATTTTAATTTTCTTTAGTTTGACCAAGGCAAAGTCAAATTGAGATTTCCTTGCTGCATTTTTCAACACTCCCTCTCGGCAAGAAAGGGATTATCTGTCACCCCTATCCTTCCTCTATGGAACTCAAAATTTCCTCTTGATAAAACCTTTTTCAAAATATCTACATATTTTTCCTCTGTAATATTGTATTCCAACAACATTATCTGCCTCTACACACAATCTTGTAGACGGTGATACCAAATATCTATATGCTTGGATCAATCATTAAATACAAGATTTTCAGAGAGCTTGATGTAACTCTAATTATCACAATAGATCACAATTAGATCCATCATCTAAAAAAACAACCAAACAAGAATATTTCTCATCTAAACCACCTCACATGTTGCTTGACTAGAAGCCATGTATTCTACTTTTGTTGACCTGAGTGACACAAATTTTTTGCTTCCTACTATACCAAGAAACATCTGCAAACCCAACACTGAAAATTCCTTCTGATGTACTCTTCCAATGTTATGGACTCCCCACCCAATCTCCATCTGTGAATTCCAAACTTGGTAGTGCCTCTGAGGTACTGTAGAACATGCTTAGTTGTTGTCCAAAATAATTTGGTTGGCTTAACCATAGCTTGGATAAGCTGGTTGACTGCATAGAACATATTTTTTTGTGTGTTCACAAGATACATTATTGAACCCATAAGTTGTTGATAAATGGTAGTTGATGAGCTCCATCATTAGGTATAATTGGAGGGTTAATTGTCACATTTTTAGCCTTATTAGTCTCTCTTTCTCACATTTAATTATATTATGGTCTTATGTTGCTAGTGTAGATGGTGATTAAGGCTTGTCATACTTTGAATGCTAATATGGGTTAAACGCAGCATAATCACGAAGAAATTTCACTTTTGATGAAGATTTTGTAATTAAATCTCAGAGTAGAAAACAAGGAGATATTCTAGGAGGATTTTCCACCTCCTTAACTCCAGAAGGCAGCCAAGGATCCTCGAGATTCCCTCCAAAAACTCGAAATCAAATTCAACCAAGAAAGTGGGGGATCAAGTGCACCAAAGCTCCACTTCTCTTGTAGTCAAAGAGGACACATCACCTACTTTTTAGGGAGTTGTTGGTAGCTACCCTCTAGGTTAAATAGGGCAGAGCAAGAGCTCATTGGGATTCGAACTTTGAAGGAAGCTAATAGACTCTTAGCTCTTGTAATAGGTTTTTTAGACTTTTATGATTATGTAATGAGATTATTTTCTGCAATAAGATGAGCATTCATATTGTCCTTCATTGTTTTAGTTTCAGAGGGATAGACTTGTGGGTTAGGGCCAAATCCATTTACCTTAGTCTCTCTTGTGTATTCATGCTTATTTTTATGTCATTGTAGCTAGTTTGATTTATGAGTTCTGGCTAGTTTTCTTACATTTCAATTCAATGTTTTTAGTTTGCTTCCATTTTTCTTTGTTGTAGTTAAGCTTGCATAAATGTTGGTAGAATAGCTTATAAACTCATAAAGTTGTGTGTCAAGTGTCTCTCTCTCTCATCTCTTTCATTGGAGCTTGAGGAGGGTAGATCTTCACCACATGTCCAAATTTTCTCTTTAGTTTATGATTTCTTGGAAATAATAGTTAGGTTGATGTAGTTTCATGAGCATGTCTAGAATACTGATTTAGATTTTTGTTTGAATGCTTAAGAAGGTTTTTTTTCTGAATTCAACTCATCTTTTCCATTTCCTTCATCATAGATTTGACAATGTTTGTTGCATGAATAAAAAGTTTTCTTGTAGGTTCAAGTATCACAGAAAAGGAGGAATTCACCAACACCCTTAGCTTGATTTCTCACCCATCATCAGCCTTCTTTCCATCAAATCGCCTTCAGCCCTGTTTTTGATATTTTCACCTTCACACTGTGAGCAACCCTAGAAGTGCAAGGCGAGCTTCTCAAGAGGTTCTGAGCTTGTCCAAGGGGTTGGCCACCTTCCATTTATTGAAGTACACCTTCATTCCACCTTGCCTACACTTTTCTTCATCATTTTTGGCCTCGGATTGCCCTCGGACAGTTTCCTGTAGCAATTCAAGACTTTCCTATAGCACTATAGGAAACCCGTAGCAGAAAATGTAGCAGAACCAGTGTGCCTCTCCTTAAGCCTAGAAACTATCGTCAACCTCATCTAAACCTGCCAAAACCATCAAGACACCTTCATCCCTACATCCATGAGTTCAAAACCTTCCTAAGCCAGCTTAGCGCCTTCTCCTACTAGCTGCAAAACAATGCATTTACAAGCATAATTAGGTCATGATTAGATGCACGATTAAAATAATGATAGTTAAAGCATGAATTAGATAGTGTGTATTTATCCATTTGGCCCAACAATGTGTGAGTAGATTACCCTTCTTTCTGCAATTTCAATTTAGCCATTTACTTCATGAAGATGCCTAGTTTGATTCTATTTCTTCCCATAGTTTAAATTGCAGATTTCTTTCCTTGAAGAATATCTAGATGTATTTTATTACTTCAGAATAGTCATTTGATGGTTAATAGAGTAATTATTTTGAGCCAGTTGTAGTTCTAGGTCTAAATTAGAAGTGTGACAGACTTCTCTCAGAAACCCTAGAAATAACATCTGTTTGTAGGACTCATAAGAGCATGACATGAGTAGAATGTATTTGCTCTGTATATAGCACTGTGACCTCCAAGATCGTACGAACCCTGGGTTGATAAAGTAAAGTAGAGTAGCATCTGGGAGTTGCAACACTCTTGGTGCAATACCAGGGCTCACCACTTTTTTGCGTCGTTGCTGGGGAGGTGTCTAGTAGATTCTTTGATTTTGTTTTAGCATTATTTTTGCTTTAATTTTAAATGTTGTTTCAAAATATTGAAAAAATACAAAAAAAAAATTGTTTTTCATGCCTCGTAGGAGTAGGGATACTCAAGGAATTTTTTTACCAAAAATCCCCACATCCCCACATAGTCACCCTTCACTCTTCTTCAGTGACTGTGAGGTTGAACATACCATAGGTGAGCCTTTTGAAAATTTTGAAGAACCTATTGGAGAAGAAGAAGAACTTGTTGCACCAAGGGGACATGCTTCACCTATTCAAGCCATGGCTGAGACTGAAGCTCGAGGAGTCTCTCCCATTAGAGAGATGGATGGGAAAACTAAGATGAAGAACATCAGCCCCTTAGCCCTTCCACCTTTCCATGGACTTACCTCTGAGGACCCTGACACATTCATGTTTGAATTTTTTGTTGTCTGTAGTACCTATGACTATGCCTCAGATGATCAAAAGTTGAATTTATTCCCATCTACCCTTAAGGATGAAACCTTGCACAAGTTCATGGGTCTACCTGGGAACAACATCACTACCTGGGCACAAATGCAAGAGGCCTTCATCAAAAAGTACAGGGACTACTGTAGGTCCAAGGAAACTAAAGAGGAAATATTCAAGATGACTCTAGGGCTTGATGAATCCCTAGAAGACTATGAAGAGAGGTTCCAATTAAATTATAAAAGAGCCAACTACACCCTTGATCCCATATCACTTAAACTAGTACTTCTTTGAGGGATCAGGGAGGAGGCTATAGAAACCCTCAATATGTTATTAGGAGGATATATCTACCAGCTATTTTATTAGACAATCAAAAATATCTTCAGGAACCATTCTAGGGCAACTAGGAAGAAAGGCATAGCTAGCCAAAGTATGACCAATACCCCTTCCTCTTCCACCTCCATCAAGCATGAGATTGGAAATATGTTGGAGGACTTCAAGAGTGAGATGTTGCACACATTTTCTTTGCACATGGACACAATGCAGATCAAGAGGAAGCAAGAGTAAGTAGAAAGAGCCTTGGCTATATTCTTCCCTAGATGTACTAAAAGACACCCTCGCAATTAATGTCCATTAAATGTCATAGAGGTTTTCTTAGTCTATGAGGAGAATCATGCCACAGATAAGTGCCCCTCCTTACCTGGATTCAAAGTTTTATAAAAAAGTTGGGGAAGTGGGATCAGAGAAACTATGTTTCATCAACCAGAGAAGGCCTCAGGGCCCTCAGTCATATCAGCAGGGTATGCAAGGCACACCTTATTCCTATTATCACAACAATAAAAATGCACCTATGCAATCTTGGTACACCCCCACTCCTCCATCATGGTCTAAGCCTCCTATTTGGCCTTACAACCCTCCATATCATCCTCAGCCAGTGAACCAACAATTTAAGCAGTATGTTCCTCAACCAACTTTGTGGAAAAACCCATCACAAGGGTTGAGGCCTCAACATAATCAACCACCTGCTCTAATGCCTCCACCCCAACCTCAACCTCAAATTACTCATTCTGCTCCACCCAATCTTCCTCAAATGCCTACACAGCCCAATCTGAACCCAAACAACAAACAAGCACAATAGGTTTACAGTGGAGATACATCCTATCTAGCTTATGTTGTGGAGATACAAGAGATTAATCTCAGGTCAAGAAGACTACTCCCAGACAACCATCCTCCATCTCCACCTATAGAGGTTTAGGAGGAAAAAAAATAAAGTAACACTCAGATCCAACAACCTCCTTTTCCTGAGCACTTGGTCCACTCTAGTCAGCACACCCTAGAGGAGACCGAACTTCTGGGAGAACTGAAAAATCTGTGTGTAAAAATACCCCTTCTCTAGGCCATTAAGGATCATGTCCCAATTTACAATAGGCTCATCAAGGAAAAGTGCTTCAAGAAACCTGGGAGAAATAAGAAAGATACCCCCACCATCAATTTCTCTGATAATGGTCTAGATAACTTGTATGTATTTCAAGAACCTACCACTCAGTTTAAATTAAAATGATCTAGCTTGTTCTTGACAATTTTGCAGAATTATTTACTTGAAAGTGGTGTATGAATTTTTACTGTTTATGTGTCTCAACTTCATTTCTTCTTGTTGTAATTTAACATGTATGACAGCAACATAAGGTAGCAAATAATCATTCAAACACAACAACAATTTTAATCTAGGAGTTCACCCGAAATCTCGTGGGCTACGTCTCCTTTGAACTTTGTCATCATGACTCAGCTCTTTGGGATTATGGTAAGTTTTTTTACAAGTAAATACTTAATTCCAATGAATAAAACAATGATCCAAAGGACTGAAAATACCATAAATATCCCTCAATTTCCTATCCAAACTCTGAAAAACAGCTTTAGGCTCTTGTTGACATGACTCCTTCTGTCGGTGCACTAAGCTACTCCGAGCTTCTAAATGGCACAAACTACCTCAGAAATCTATTTCTGTCACTAAAACCAATCCTTTTGTATCCAATACACATCAGAATTCAATTATCAATTGATAAATTTCTCAAATCGAGCATTGCATTCCCCAAATAGGCTATCCTCCACGGTTTGCCCAGGGCTGCCCAAAACTTCACATCAGCGTCTCAATCTCTAGAAGTTCTCAAAATGTTCTGAAACCACTTCCATTGGTTCCAAAATTTCTGAAATAGTCAATATAGAGTTTTGGTTCATCAAAAATAGCCTCTGGCTGCTCCAGTTTCGCCTCAATCACCTATCGGCACCGCCTGGCACTAGGGTCAAGGAAAACTTCTCTGCTGAGTTTTCGACCTCTAAAATTCTTTAAAAATTGCTGAAACCTCTGTAAATATATTCAAAATGATGTTTTCAGCCAATAAATACCACTTTTTCACTGCAATGGTCTCAAAAAACTCCTTCTAAGCCCTGCACTGCTATTGGCAAACGCTGGCACTAATGGCCCTTGAAACTTTACTGAAGATTTTTGGCCTTCAAAATTTCCCTACAGGCTCTGAAAACCATTTCATCATATTCAAAACATCTGATTTATCCAATTTAGACTATTAGAACTCTGGAAAAGGACTCTAACTCCCCTGGTTAGACGTCAAACTGAATTTGTCTCATGGTGGCCCTGATGGCTCCTTCATCTTTCCTAAAGAAAAAACTGTTGAAGATCACCTCCATTCGACCTGAAACATGTTCCAAAGTCTTCAGAAGGTAGAAGAGGCCCAAAATTGACTAAAATTTCATCCAATTTGGTCCAATAATGAGAAATTTATGACCAAAAAAACTTTGCCCCAATTTCCTTCACTAAATGTGGGGCAACTGCCAGTTAACTCCACTAAAAGTGGAAGTCTGCCTAAATTTCGGAGCGCTTCCATAATCTCTGCCATATTAAACTCCACTTAACTAAAGCTTAATTAAATATTAAACCTGAGATTAGGCTCCTTAAGCGCTCTTAACATTAAGCTCCCACACTGGTCATATGATGAGGTTCCATGGGAGGAGGGTTGGCCCCTCCGTGCTCCGTTGGACCCACTCGGCATTCAAAGTGCAATAACTTCTTCATACGATGTCCATTTTTTGAACCGTTTACGATGCCGAAATCAGGAAGACGAGACCTATGCAACCATCTTGGTTTCAACCCAATCCTGTAACTTTGAATTTTGAGTTAATCCTTAGGTCCTTGATCCAGTTCTGGTCACACCTCCCAAATGAGAAGCTTTTGGACCCCAAAAGCTCTCTTGGACTACTGAAACTGATCTGTATAGCAAATGAGAGTACTACACCCTCTTCTCTTCAGCCTCCAAACACTTGCCTTGCATGGCTAGTGACTTTTAACCACAACTAGAAAGCAATTCACACTTCCCTTCCTCGATGCGCTGATCCTCTTGTCAAGAGCTGCCTTTCTTGCACTCACTCAGAAAATTTCTGGCGAGAAATTTGTAGAAGGAAACTGAACATCGCTGCCTTGATCAATGATTCAAGGTGGCTCAAACAGAAGTCATGCAACATGCGACATCAACAAGAAGTCGTCATAAAATGTGTTATACAATTGACACAAAATAAATGTAAAAAGTGTGTGCCACAATCGACACAAGTCAATAAAAAACATGATACATCTTGACAAACACATTTGCATGTAT
This sequence comes from Pinus albicaulis, assembly GCA_034641835.2. Classification (NCBI taxonomy): domain Eukaryota; kingdom Viridiplantae; phylum Streptophyta; class Pinopsida; order Pinales; family Pinaceae; genus Pinus; species Pinus albicaulis. Next base: position 256,582,743 of record CM076579.1, read on the forward strand.
CAATGTACAATGAACCTATTTACAGTTCGCTATTTACACATACAACTCCCATGCACATGTACACCTTCAACTCTTCCTTTCAAGTACCAACAAGTACATAATCCCAAAAACATGTGGGTGACTATAAGAGTTGAACTAAAAGATATTGTTGCAATATAAGTGAGTATCATACTCATATTTTAAAACTCCATGGAGAAATTTTGCAACAACAAAGAAATTCCTTCAACTGAACTGCATTTATATGCAATCTTGCATCAAACTTTTAACCAGAAATACATGCATACAACCGAAATGTGCATATGTACAAAGGAGTATTTCTTACTGTGTTAAGAAGTCCATCCACTTCTCTCCAAGCCACCTCCATGGCGAATTTTGCTGCTGCAACACATCTTCATGTGAATCTTCCATTTTCACATCGATAATGGAATCCTTAGTTCCACTTGCGCCAATCTTTTTGTCCTCTTGTTGTATGTGCTTTGGACGACTAGTTGGATGCAAAGTCCAACAATGGGAGACAACATGTCCCCTCTTTTTGCAAAATGTGCAAAACTCATGCACCTTCCTTGAAATTTGTCTTTGCCTCATCTGCTTCCTGTATTCTTTCTTCTTCATCCAGCATCTCGAAACATGATGGTTAAATCGACCACAATATGAACAACAAATCTTTCTTCCATTTAAGCATGTAAAATTATCATGCTTTGCAGAAACACAATCAAATTGATCATGAAAATATGTATACCTCTTGTGTTGCTTTGAATGTTCATCCCTTTTGTCTTCATGAGAAGATGAACTAGTAGAGGCTACAGCTTTCATTTGCAGACTAACATCACCATTCTTGTCTTGAAAACTGTTTGAACTTGCATGCTCGCCATAAGCTGCATGTCTACCATCTTCTTGCTGCAACAAAGGCTTAAAGCAATGGAAATCATCTTTGAAACAAATTTGACATTTTTGCATCTTAGAACTTGGAATAAAGGTTCTCTTTAAAGTAGCCTCACATGCTTTTATAGTTTTGGAATCTTCGCCATTAAATTGCACATAACCAAGACCAAGATTCTTGGGTCGTTCCTCAACCGAAATGGGATCAACCATGCCTTTTGCATGCTTGCCTAATCCCTTGTCTTCGTAGCCCATTTTAATCATTAATTTGGATGCTATACCCCTCGTATCTTTTTCAAAAGAACCAACACATCTTTCTAAAGAGGAAACTGAAGAAAAGTTAGAATGGGTTACCTTTTCCTCATGCATTTTCTTGGTCAAAGCCTCTTGGGCTTGCTGGAGTTGCCTCTCCATATCATGAAATATTTGAAGCATTTCTTCCTTCTCTTTATTCATGGCAAAAAAATGTTCACGAATTTCAGTGCTTTCTCTTTTGTCCTCAAACAAAATCTCCACCATGTACTTCAATATAATAAAGTCACGCTTCATATCATCATCGAAGAATCTTGTGAAGGAGGAAACTTCACTTGTATAAGTTTTCATTATGATGTCAATGAACAAATTAATCTTCAACAAAGTTCTCAAAGCTTTTCAAAACAAATGACAAACTTTTAAACCAAATGGCTATAAAGAAAAACTCTTATTCAAGCAGCCAAACAACAAACAAACTCCAAGAGCTTCTTAACAAACAATCGTCAAGAGGTTTTGTGTTTCAATGTTGACCATAAGGTACTTTGGGGTAAGGAAGATGCCTTCAGCCCTTTCTTCCTTTTTTTTTTCTCTCCGAGACTTAGCTAATCAGTAGCTATCCCCAAAACTCAAGCAAACTCAAACAACAATCAGTTTGCAAACAATAAAACAGTCAATCTTTTACACTATTAAAACACCTTTCAAACTATACAATCAAGCAACCAAGTGCTCTGTCAAGAAAGAAACTATGCTCTGATACCATCCTGATCTGATAATGGTCTAGATAACTTGTATGTATTTCAAGAACCTACCACTCAGTTTAAATTAAAATGATCTAGCTTGTTCTTGATAATTTTGTGGAATTATTTACTTGAAAGTGGTGTATGAATTTTTATTGTTTATGTGTCTTAACTTCATTTTTTCTTGATATAATTTAACATGTATGACAGCAACATAAGGCAGAAAATAATCATTCAAACACAACAGCAATTTTAATCTATGATTTCACCTCAAATCTCGTGGGCTACGTCTCCTTTGAGCTTTGTCATCATGACTCAGCTCTTTGGGATTATGGTAAGTTTTTTTACAAGTAAATACTTAATTCCAATGAATAAAAAAATGATCCAAAGGACTAAAAATACCATAAATATCCCTCAATTTCCTTTCCAAACTCTGAAAAACAGCTTTAGGCTCTTGTTGACACGACTCCTTCTGTCGGTGCACTAAGCTACTCTGAGCTTCTGAATGGCACAAACTCCCTCAGAAATTTATTTCTGTCACTGAAAACACTCCTTCTGTATCCAATACACATCATACTTCAATTATCAACTGATAAATTTCTCAAATTGAGCACTGCATTCCCCAAATAGGCTATCCTCCACGGTTTGCCCAAGGCTGCCCAAAACTTCACATCAGCTTCTCAAGTTCTAGAAGTTCTCAAAATTTTCTAAAACCACTTCCATTGGTTCCAAAATGTCTGAAAGAGTCAATATAGCATTTTGTTTCATCAAGAATAGCCTCCGACTGCTCCGGTTTTGCCTCAATCACCTATTGGCACCCCTTGGCACTAAGGTCAAGGAAAACTTCTATGCTGATTTTTTGACCTCTAAAAGTCTTTAAAACTTGTTGAAACCTCTATAAATAGATTCAAAATGATTTTTTCAGCCAATAATGACCACTGGTTCACTGCAAATGGTCTCAAACATCTCTTTCTAAGCCCTGCACTGATGCTGGAAAAAGTTGGCACTAATGGCCCCTGGAACTTTACTAAAGCTTTTTGGCCTTCAAACGTTCCCTACAGGCTCTACAAACCATTTCATCAGATTTATAACATCTGACTTATCCAATTTATACTATTGGAACTTTGGAAAAGGACTCTAACTCCCCTGGTTAGACCTCAAACTGAATTTGTCTCATGGTGGCCCTGATGGCTCCTTCATCTTCCCTGAAGCAAAATCTGCTGAAGATCACCTCCATTCGACCTGAAACCTATTCCAAAGTCTTTATAAGGTCGAAGAGACCAAAAATTGACTAAAATTTCATCCAATTTGGTCCAATAATGAGATATTTATGACCAAAACAACTTTGCCCAATTTCCTCCACTAAATGTGGGGCAATTACCAGTTAACTCCACTAAAAGTGGAAGCCCGCCTAAATTTGGGAGCGCCTCCAGAATCTCCGCCATATTAAACTATACTTAACTGAATCTTAATTAAATATTAAACGTGAGATTAGGCTCCTTAAGCGCTCTCAACATTAAGCTCCCACACTGGTCATATGATGAGGTTCCATGGGAGGAGGGTTGGCCCCTCCATGCTCCGCCGGACCCACTCAGCATTCAAAGTACAATAACTTATTCATATGGTGTCTATTTTTCAAACCATTTATGGTGTTGGAATTAGGAAGACGAGACCTATGCAGCCATCTTGGTTTCAACCCAATCCTGTAATTTTGAATTTTGAGCTAATCCTTAGGTCCTTGATCTAGTTCTGATCATCAATGGAGTAGGATAGTTATCTGGCTTAATGTTGGGAAGGGTAATCTTCGAAAAATTACCTGGACCCTAGTAGTACAGTTGTAGATGTGCACATAGATGGTGTCATAGTCCCCAATAATCTTATTGATCTCGGGGTTGCCATCATTGTAATGACTAGGGAAACTATGCTTAAACTCAACCTCCAAGGGAATTTGAGGAAAACCACAATGATTTTGCAACTTGCAGATCATTCCAGAGTAGTTCCTGAAGGAATTATTGAATATTTTATGGTTTCACTTGAATCTTGGGAGTATCTTACATATTTCCTGGTTCTCCAGCCAAAAACCAATTTTAATGGGTATCCTCTCATTTTAGGGAGACCTTGGTTAGCCACTGTCAATGCTTATATCAGTTGTTGGGCCAGAAACATGACTATTAATAATGGGCCCTTGTCTAAACAGCTGGTATTATATCCTCCAACCCAGCCTTCCATTGACCGTGATCTACCTTTATGGTAGGAGGATGAAGAAGAAGAAGATGAAGTGTACAATACTACACCCTACCCCATTTGTACCATAGATATTGTTCTTCGAGGGGGGCAACTTGATGAAGAGGAATTCATCGACCAAATCATTCAAGACCAATCCCCCACTGATAGCTCACTTGAAAACCTAGTAAAAGAATCTGAAAGCCACCCTTGGATGGAACTGCGCTAAGTTGATCCAACCTCTGAAACCACCAAGGCTGTGGAATTTGGCCCATCAAAATATATGAAAATTAACTCAAACCTCTAACATAGAGAAGAAGAGTAATTACGCTAGATTTTGAAAGAAAGCATTGATGCAATTTATTGGGACTACAAGGACATGAAAGGGGTGCATCCCTTAGTGTGTGCACATCATATTACATTAAAGAAGGATGCAAGCCTCTAACCCCAAATGAGGATGAACCCAACTCTAAAAGACATAGTCAACGAATAACTGCAGAAATTGTTGGATGCATGTTTCATTTATCCTATATCAGACAATGAGTGGGTATCTCCTCTTGTCCTAGTCCCATAGAAGAATGGGAAATGGTGAATCTGTGTTGATTATCGGGAACTAAATAAAGCCACCAAGAAAGACCATTTCCCTTTTCCCTTTATAGATCAAGTCCTGGATGGCTTTGAAGGAAATAAGTTCTTTTCTTTCTTAGATGGGTTCGTTGGGTATAACCAGATCCGAATTAGCCCCGAAGACCATGAAAAGACTAATTTCACATGTCCTTGGGGTACCTTCGTCTACAGAGTCCTGCCCTTTAGGTTGTGCAATGTCCCAGCTACCTTCCAAAGACCTGTCTTGATCATTTTCTCTGAGCTATACCATGACTCCTTGAAATATACATGGACGATTTCACACCCTATGGGGATAACTTCCAAGAATATCTCTCCAATTTGGGAAAATTGCTGAGAAGGTGCATTGAGATGCATCTCTCCCTGAGCCCAGAAAAGTGTGAATTCTTGAAAAGAGTAGGAGTACTATTGGGCCACTCAATCTCCCAAGCGGGAATACAGGTGGATCCAAACAAAATCACCATCATCAGAAGGGTACCTGATCCTCAAAAGCAGAGAGATGTCAAGAGTTTCTTAGGTTTAGCTAGATACTATAGAAGGTTTATCAAATATTTCAACAAGTTGGCTTCACCACTATTTGGTTTGTTGGTCAAAGACTCTGACTTTACCTGGTCCAGTCTTTGTCAATAAGCCTTTGAGCTCATTAAGGGAAATTTAAATACTGCACCCATTCTTCGAGGTCCAAATTGGGCTATGCCTTTCCACATTCACATAGATGTATCAGACAAAGTTGTGGGGCTAGCCTTGGGGAAAATAGAAGACAAATTACCTTATGCAATCCATTTCATTAGTAAGAAATTTTCCAAGGATGAACTCAATTATACTGTCACAGAGAAGGAAATGTTAGCCATTTTCCATGATTTAAACAAATTTAGACATTATATCATTTATTATCAGATCTTTGTACACGCTGACCATGCAACCATCAAATATTTAATGAAAAAACCTGATGTTAATGCTTGAATAATTAGATGGTTGTTATTATTACAATAGTTTGACCTAACCATTTTCAATAAACCTGGAAAGAAGAATGTTGTTGCATATTTTTTATCCAAGTTATCTCTACCTACAAATGAAGAAGGAATGGTGGATGACCGGCTCCCGGATGAACACCTCTTTTCTATCTCTCCATGGTTTGTTGACATAGCTAACTACTTGGTTGCTGAAAATTTCCCTCTGAAACTCTCATCCAAGGAGAAGAGCAAGGTCATCAGAAAAAGCGCCCCTTTTTTTAGTGTCTTTCAGTCATGTAAGTCACCAATGATCAATTTTCTATAGTTTCAAATGAGTTTTCAAATAAAAATTTGATCATTGGTTAATATGTCTAGGTATGTTACTGCTCCCATCATCCCATGGTCAAAAATTTCATCTTGGTTATGCCATCACTCATTGTGATGAGTCATCAATAATCTGTATTGATCACCATTTCAGCCATCATCTCATTGTCACTCATACGGCAAGGTTCAAATGTCCAAATCATGAGTTTATAAATCCATTAAGTACCATTATTAGGTTAAGTCATCAAAAATGTCATAAAAGAGTCATGACATCACTTAGTTCATCATTATGGGAGTAGTAAATAGGAAAAGTGCTCAAAAATTATTTCCAAAGTACATTTATTTCTCTATAAAGATGTAACTATGCATACTAAAGTTCAAAGTTGCAGTACACTAGTTTAATCAAGTCCTTTTGCAAAAGGACAAAGTGGTGTCACATCACTATCCAAGGGAAAATCGACCTCCAGCCTATACAAATACCAATGGAGAAAATTATTTACTCATCCCACCCTCTTAATTCATCACTCCATCAACAATATGCATTTCCACCCTTTGAAAAAACAATTTCTTTCCAAAAAATGCCAAATTTCCTCCCTCGTTGCGCTTTTCTTAGTTGCATTCCGCTTTTCTCCAAACCGTTGTGTTTTTCTCAAGGGAGAAAAATATTCCTTTTCCAGGGGTTTCTTCATTGACCAGAGGTTCCATCTCATCAAAAACAAGTAATTTGGATTCATTTGTCCCTCATCTACCTTTCTTTTGCTTCAGTTCATTCTTGAAAGCTAAGAAAATCACCCTCTCCTAGGGTTTACTGCACTTTTGGTCTCATAGTGTTTTTTATTCATCTAGTGTAAAAAACCCTAAAATTAATGCTCAAACACATTCCCTCACCTTCCTTGAGACTTCCCCTCAACCATTTCCCCCATTTCCTTCATTTCCCTACAAATCCTAGCCTACACTACACTTTCCTAGGTTAGGACTACATTTTTCATTTCTACACCCATTCCCCTCACTCATTTCCAAAATTTTCACCTCCCTACACTCCCTAACATATATCCCTACCCCCAAAAATTTTCCCAAGAATTTTGGCACTCTCAAACCCCTTCATCTCCCTCCATTCATAAAATTTCCCCAAATCCCCTGTTTTCCTAAAACTAAACCCTAATTCCCCTTCCTAGTGAACTAGGGTTTCACAACGGATCTAGAGACCACAACCACTGATCAGGGGAAGTAAAAATGAGGGAAGATAATCAGTTATTATCCCACCAAATTCCAAGAAATCATAGCTTCACCTTTCCTCAAGAAGTCTTTCTAAGATGTCGGTTGCCTAGGGTTTACATTGCACACAGGGACAATTCTAATTCAAAATTAGTTTCTGAGGTAAGGAAGATGAATTTGAAAAATGTGAAAGAGGTTTTTGTCCAAAATAGACCAAGTAACAAAAACCTCCTTCATTTTATGTACAAGTGGCATGATTTGAGATAAATTCCCAAATTAAAATTGCTACAGGAGGTTTCCTGCACTTTTGGACAACTAGACTTCAAGTCAGAGTTTCATGGGTTGAAAGGCAGTGTTTGTAGTGCTTAATGACTCCATTGTCTAGAAGACATCATACTATTTCCAACCATACCAATTGCAGCCAAAAATTCCTTTTGGAAGGCCTCTAAACACCCTTTCAAATTCCACATTGCACTTCTGCTAAGAGCTTGCTGCACTTTTGCAATTTTTAGCGACCAACTTCAAACTTGGATTCTGAACAAATATGAGAGTATTTTTTAAAACTGGAGGAATTTTTTGTTAATAACATACCAAAGAACAAAAACATCTCTCAAGTGTGTAAAAAAATCTATGGTTAGAGAGATAATTCTCCACCTTTGAGCCCTATTTTTGGGAAATTTTTGGTCATTTTAGCAATTTTTGGAAATTCCTCACTGCCAAATGCACAACACCTTAGTGTTGCGCTTTTCCTAGGGGGCTCCAAATCACAAAAAGTATATATTCCTAGATATCTTGTGACCTACACCTATCATCCATCTATTTTGTGTGCCATGTCAGCCTTCTGGTTGGACGAAAAAATGCCAAAAACATGCCAAAAAAACTCTTTCTACCATTGTTTTCACCCTGGCGCTGTGCTTTTAGAGTGACCTTGGGCTAATCTAGTTTTCTTAGCCTTGGAGAGGCCATTTTTATTTCTTAAGGACTCTATGGACAGCTAGACATCCTAATATTTCAGATGATACCTTCATATCAGAATTTGGAGCAATGGAAGTCACTCAAAACTGCCCTCCAAGTTGGCGTTGCATTTTTCCGAGATGGCACTGCCCTTTTCTCAGAATTTGTTGCGCTTTTCCCTAGAGGTCAAAATTTCGAGTTTCATCAGTCAAAGTCAAATCCTAAAGATGTAATTTCTCTTGTTTTGAATTGACATGATGTAAATTAATGTAATTAAGCTTGTTAATGTAAATTTGATGTAATTATGAAGGTCATTTATGATATAAAGGTCAGTCAAAGGCTAAATGGAGAGTTTGTTCTAACCTCCATAGTTTTAGGTTTGGTTAGAGAAATTTGTGTAAAATGTTCCTATCCTGAGGGATTCGACCCCTGAGAGAGTGGAAGATGGTTTTTGGTCTATATGTAGGTTGTTTTCAGTCAAATTCAAGGTTGGACATCAGAGAGTAGAAGGCTTGGAGTTCTGTGTACAATTTATTTTTGCAGAAATACAAGGCTAATTGCAGCTATTATATATGGATTCATGTGGTATGATTTGGTGGCACTTTTTTTCTTCTGTAATTCACTTTTATGAATGATTATTTCATATTATGTCCATATATTTTTTTTCAGTGATCTTCCTATAAGATGTTAAACATAATTCTCAAAGTTTATGCTCTGTTTTGGTAGGAATTTCATGTCACATGTTATTCATTTTTGGATAAATTAACGCATGCTTGTCATGCTCATTTTGAACGTTTGATTTTCCACCCTACACTAGAATTTACAACCTCAAAGTGTCATTGAACATACCTACCATTCCCCTTTGTATCCATACAACTAAAATCTTTTAGGTCTGACCTAGTTTCCTTGACCTCTCCTCCTGATCCATCTAAAACCCTAAATTTCAAAACCCTAGAGCTCAATACCTAGCCTAATATATTTTTACCCTCTTCAGTCACCTTATTGGTTGAAATATCATAGAGATATCCCTCTCCGATTTGGTAGGGATAACTTCCAAATCCTAAGTGGTTCGACGTTACCTCCTTCGGTTTCCATTCTCAGCCTTGGGACACTTTGGAGGATAACACCTTTCATGTGGATCGGGGGGGATCTCTTCAAGCTGAGCCCTGGCCAAATTCTCAGGATATGTCTGAGGGAGGAATAATTTTTTGACATCCTATTTGCATGTTATGATAGCCCTTTTCGAGGCCACTTTGTTTCACAGAGGACAACCTTTAAAGCTTTACAGGCAGGTTACTATTGGCCTACCCTTCACCAGGATGCTAGAAGATACACTAGCAGGTGTGACTACTTCCAAATGATGGGGAGACCTACACAGAGGGTTGAGATGCCTTTGCACCCTCTGGTGGCTCTAGAGACATTTCACAAGTGGGGCATGGACGTCGTTGAACCCATTGATCCACCATCTGGGTGGAAAAAGTATATCATAGTTTGCACTGACTACCTGACAAAGTGGGCTGAAACAAAGGATGTAAAGGTAGCAACCGAGGAGAAGGTAGCATAATTTCTAAGAGATAATGTGTTATACAAATTTGGATACCCCAGAGAGGTATTCACTGATCAGGGGGCACAATTCACATCTTATCTCATTGAGAATCTTCTGAGGATGTGTTAGGTCCCTGTAATTTGCTAGATTGGCAAAACAAATGAATACGGGTAACATCAAACAAATATTTGGAGTCCTAGGACCTAGCCTTCCTGGACTCAAAGAGGGCTCTCTCTATGTTTTTGTGAAAGATGTAACTTTGTATGATTTTAGGGTTTTGATTTTAGGCTAGTTATAAGGATTAGGGTTTGTTTGTTTGTTTGGTTGGTTGGGTAGGTTGTCAAGCAGAACAAATGGAGTAAGATAGGTTCATACCATTGGGCTATGGAGTCTACAAAAGGTCTTGATAAGTGCAACAATAGGTCAAGGGTGTATCACAGGGCAAGTCTAACAAAGTAAAATGGATCTAAAAGCTTATGTGAGTGAAGTGAACATCAAATTGTGAATATAGTAGGTGCAAAGGGCAGTTAAGAATCCTTTGAAAAATAATTTAACAAGAAGGACCTTTAAAATCACTATGTATGAAGAAATAACCAAAGACAGGGCATACCAATAACTTCTTTGACTAAACCCTAGCGAGTAAACATTAAGGCAACAATTCATTGAACCATAGAGAGAAAAAAACATGTAAGTCCTCTGGTGATTTCACCTTCAGGCAAAGAAAAACATTTAAGATAACATATAGTAAATATTAAAGAGCATGGAACTCCTAATTTCCTTAATAAAACTATAGAGACCTCCAAAGCAACCATTTAATATGAACAAAGGGCAAGGCAAGCCATAGACCTCTTCAACCAAAACTATTTAGTAATACTTCAAAGTAAAAGACCTCAAAAACAATGTTTAAGTTATATCAAAGAGCATGGGCTAACCATAAAACTACTTTGACATTTGCTTCATTGAATCATCCTTAAGATAAAAAAACTAAGTGGAACTAGAGAGCATCCAATAATTCTCTAATGTAACCTAGAAGAGGAAAACATACAAACAATAGGAAGCAGACAATGCTAAGGTGCCTCTAAACAACATTTCTTAACCTAAAATCTTTGTCCTACTGCATGAGAAAGATGAGACAAAATGATAACATAAGAAAACAAGTACTGAATAAGGAACACATCACCTTAACTATGCTCATGAATCCTGCAAGTGAGCCTACTCCATGGTCAAGCAAATCAAGCCATCCACAAAAACCAAAGCCAATTTCTCTTCAATCTCAAATTTATGATTTTCTTCTTAATAATCATCCAACATTTACAATGAGGCCTCCATGCAGTATTTAACTAGCAAGGAGGACCAAAACCCTAACTAGGGTTTCAAAAATGTCATAAATACATCATAAATGCTATTTTTTCCAAAGAGACCATGCAAGACCCAAGGCACAAAATATCTAAGCTAATAAATGCAAAATAACTCCAAACATAAATTCTCAGCCAACTCTGGAGTTATTTGCCCAAAAAACCCTCAAAATATATTTTCTTAATAAATTTGTGTCTTTTGTTGACTGTGCAAGCAAGGGCATAGCACCAAGGTCCAAGGGCGCAGTGCCTGCACCGGAAAAATTGTCTATCTTGTGACCAAGATTTGAAGGTCTTCCAGTTGTCCAAATGAGCTCCATGATAGCTCATTGGAAAGCCTCGCCAGTATACTTTCCAAAAATTCCTTTATTTTTATTATTGGACTCCATTTACCTGCTCAAAAAATCAATCACCCAAGACTTCTCAGGGCGTAGCGCCAGCTCTGAAAATAGGGCAGAAAGGTGGTTTTTTGGGTATTTTTGGCTCTTTTGGAGGACCAAATCTACTCCAAATGATATGAAATTTTGTGTGTGTGATTCCCTTGGCTTGATGAATCTAAAAATTTAAACCACTTCTCAAAAGAGTGCTCCAAAAAAGATCGCAGCGCCAGTGGCACTATGCCCTTGGCCCTCCAATATAGTCAAAAACCAAAATTATCAAAAAGCTTCCAAAATATGAAATTGCCTTGCTTATGGTGTTTGGGATGCTTGTAGGGATGCATCAGCAATAATTTCAAGTTTTTCTTTGCCCTTTTCCTCCTTGAGGGCTTGAATTTTAGCAAGGGCTCTTTTGAGCTTGGCCCTTGCAATTTTGTTCCTCAAGGCATAACGTTTTTCCATCTTCTTTTGGAGGTCAAGGTCCCTCTTGGTCTTCTCCAACTGACCTTCTAAGTGTATGTTTGCCCTCTCTAGCCAAGGTTCCCGATCATATTCAATTTCCATGGCACGCAGCTCACTTGGAGTGAGCTACTCTTCCAAGGTTGTCTCTTGCTATTTTCATTTGGTTAGGGCCTTTCTCAACCCTATGGTCCTTGGCCTTCTCCCAGAGAGTTGTCCTTACTCATCTTCACTTTCATCAAGAGTGCCTAAGACTTCTTCCAAATTTGCCTTTGTTTCTGTAGCCTCTTTCTGATCCCTAATTGCCCTGACCTCATAAATGTCCTTTTGTGCCTCCAGCTTCTTGTTTTCAACCTCAAAATAGTGGATTACATTCTTGGCCCTACCTATATTGGCTTGTACATCTCTGATTTGGGCATCTTTGCTCTAGAGCAGCATGTTTGAGATCCTTGCCTCATTCTCATCATCACTATCAAGGTGAATGAGTTAGAACTCTTATTCAGTCTCATGATCATCCTCTTTCTCAATAATGGCTTGCTCTTCAACCTTCTTCTTACCTTTGTCAAGCTGCTTTGTTGATGTAGAAGGCATGGCCCCTTGCCTCTTGAGGGTAGCAAACACATGCCTATTTCCTCTTTGGTAGTTCAAAGGAAGAGGTTCAATATTATTTATCTCAGTGCCATATGTCTTATTTCCATCATTGTTGTCATCTTCACTGTCACTATGGATCTTAACATTACTACTCTCATGGTTGCCATCTCCATTGGTATCATCATTGCTATCATGGCCTTTTGACCCACTGTCATCATTATTGCCAACATCATCACTGTTCTCTGCACTATTTTTGTGAGCTTAAATGCTCTTTGTTTTATCACTGACATCATCTTCACTGATATTTTCCTCATTGGCATCCTCTTCCCTGATATCCTCTTCTTTGATGTCTTCTTCACTGGTATCAGCTTCACTACTTTTAGACCCAATGCCCATCATCATCATCGCATTTTCTCGCCCCCCATCTCTCTCCGATCCACTGTTGTACTTCATCACTCATTTTCTCTCACGTTATGTGCCTCATCACCGCCAACATCATCTATGCCTTATGTTTCCATGCTCTCTCGCCTTATCATTGACCTCTCTCGCCTCCTCATTTCCTTCTTCTTCATCGCTGATTCATTATTTCCCTCCTCCTTCATTTACTTGATTGCTCATTGTCACTTCGCCTACTGCCTAATGCATTATGAGAGGGTGACAGAAGGAGGTTTGTCCCGAGGTGAAGGAATATGTGTGTGGATGGAGAGACATGAGTGGAGTGGAGTGTGATGGTAAAAGGATGAATGGGAGGTTGAGAAGATGAAGGTACATCTTGTTGTTGTCCTTGTGGACCGGTGAACACCTCATGGGCAATGAAACTCTCCCATGGAATGCCCTTCTATTGTAACTGTGCAACACAACCATCTTAATCAAAGAGTGATGAAATAAGCTTTGCATCTAATGTGAGGTACCTTCTCTTTTGCACAATATAGGACATTTTATCAATCTCTTCCGTAGGAGGTAATAGGGTAGGTAGCATCCTAATTCCCAGAGTATGCATAATCATCCTAATGTGATATGAGTAAAGCTCGGAGAACCTTCCCCTCACATGTAAAATACTTCATAATGATTCTCATCATAGGTGCATATCTCTCCAACAAATGTGAGAAAGGAAAATGGATTTGGTAAATGTCTTGCATTCAGGCTTTAGGAAGGGTTCATAGTAGCTCATGTCAATATTGGCCCGCTTTGAACCATGTCTCCCCTACACTAGGTATGTCCGTGGCATTGAAATAGTATTTGTAGATAGCTTCTCAAAATTGACCCTTTTTGCAAGGTTAACTTTGTTTGTCATGCAAGTTAATGATGAATAGTTTAGTTAGCTCGTGGTGGTTTTTGCACCGCTATACCCTTTCACAAAAACCACATAATGTACCACATTTTGGAAGCATCAAAATACCATGGGAGATGCCATTATTTCTATAGTGTTTGGAGGTTAAAAACTGCTTATTTTTCCATCTTTGTGCCCTCGTCTATCGGCACTTGGCCTCTCCACCACTATCACCATCTCCTCTTTCTCGACATGTTGACTACTCGCCTTGAAACCCTAGCAATCGATATGAACCGATATGGAAGAGTGAATGAATGGCGCTTCACTTGTGAATGAGATGAATGAGAGGGTGTAAATTGGGAAAAATGAGAGGTTTAAATTACTTGAAGGCAAATCATCGATATGTCAAACCCCGTTGTGAAACACCTTCCACCGATGGCAATTTGAGATGAAGGAGGGCATATAATTTCAATGTTTTTGCAATGTAAGGGACTAAGTATTATGTTAAGCTTTGATGGATGACCAATTTCAAAACAATGCAACCACCCTAATTTACCCCGTTTTGACCGGTATTTCTTTTACAGTAAAATGAGGGAATGACAAATAGTGTTTTCACATAAAATATAGGGTTTTCTCCTTTAGGGGTTCCTTCCTTTAATTAAATCATCAAAATGCTTTGAGGATGAGTGTATGAAATCCACTTACCTCTTTGTATGCTAAGAGGACACCCGAGCGATACTTGGAGGGTTTCGAAATGGTTTGAGTGCTTGCAAGGTGCAAATAGAGGCCCTCCCCGGCCAACGCTGCTAGCCGCCTGTGCAAACGGTGGTCGATTCAGAAAAGGAGCGCACCTTGTTCTAGGTGCACAATGCCAAGGTCCTTTACCTGGCCTATTGAGAATAGGGCAAGCGTGCGTTGCCTTAAGAAAATTCACGGGAAATTTCGCCAAGGGGCAGCGCCAAAGAAAATTGCCCAACTTTTACTTGGAAACCTCAAAATTATTCACTCCCCGAGCACTTCACCGATTTAGCAAGGCAAATAATATCCTGTTTGAAGTGTATAATATGCTTTCTTTATACACTTACGAATTATAATTAACTTGCAAACCCACTTTCCTAATGTTTTAATCTTTTTTCACTCTTGCCCCGTCTCACTAATCCTTACCTTTTTGCTTTGTGAGTTAGATCATGAAATTAACTCTTCTTTTGTTTCTTTGAGGCATAATATACTCATTTTGACATCCTCGGAGTTAGATTAGTCATGATAGCACCTTAAAACTGCTTGTGGCTTACATTACAATTTTAACTGTTTCTTTCTCACCTTGGTCGTGGAAGTTGGGAAATTTCTTTTGTTCCTTTTGATCCCAAAACTTGACACATTCATTCGCACAAGCAGCCAACCTTTTAAAATCATCTTTTGGTTTCCACGTTGGAGCTTAACATCATGTTTTTCATCTTTTTGACCAATCGTTGCTGAGTAACCCAAAATGATAATTTAGACCTTTCTCACCGATACTCTTTACCTTCCTTTTGGCAGTTTGCTTGAGTCATGTGCTGACTTTTTGGCTTATTGATGTCCTTTAACTCTTTCACTTAGTGTTTCATGGAAACATTGAAGTGGCTCTTCCTTTTGGATCTTTTAAGCATGCTAAATTTACTCTGACAACCTTAGGAACTCGAACACAAGGCGCATTTTAAAAACCTCTTCATCGCATCATGGAGTTATTAACTCCACACTTTGCTCATCTAGGCATGGAAACCTCATTTTTCATGCTAATATGGGACCTGACTGCATGGCATCTTTAGAATCTTTATTTCCCTGGTTTATCATGGAGTTTATCTTCATTTCACCTCCTCTAGCCACTTTACCAAACCTTAGGTGTCCGAGTGCTTTAAGATGACTGGTTAGTGATATTCCTCTAAGTTCTTTATTGCCCTTTTCAAGTTCATTCATTTATGTCCAGCTTCACTCCTACCTTTTCCCTATTTCATCAATCATCTCTCAAAAATTTCTTCATGTTTGGTTTTTGCTAAATTTCCTCCATGGTCATTTGCCGCAAGTGGTCACTGTTTCTACATTTAAGTCGGCCATTCAACTCAAAATCCCAATTCTTTCTGTAATATCAACTGTTTCCTTTTCTTCACTTGCAATTTATGATTTGATAAGAAAAACTTCTTTGAAACTTTCTAGTAAAGGAAAAGTAGTGCCATAAACACCTAATGATGACCTTTAACCATGTAAAACCCTAATTGACCTAGTGGGAGGATTCTTGACTCGGTCTTTGACTCGAAAATTGGCTTGAGCTTAAGTGTAAAACAACAGTATTGATAGAGTGATATTGAAGATCCAAAATCAATGTACTTGTTTTATCTAAAGAGCCTGCGTAGATAGTTTTGAGACCATCAAATGTCGAGAACCCTTCGGTGAACATGGGAAGGAGTTAGCCATAGGTAACCCTAGATGTAAAGTGGAGTTATGGGAAAGGGGAAAACAAAGAGGATATGGGTCATAGGTAGGAAAAAAAGGATGTAGATGAGTGGCACAAGTCCATAAGGAGCTTTTAAGGAGTGGGCAGTACAGACTTTATGAAATGGAAAGGTTGATAGAATAGTGAAATTTTCCTATAAGGATAATGAAGGCGCTGGGTTTTCTAAACTCACAATATTCAGGGAATTTGTTTTATAAATCTAGAACCAATCTATAGTCATCTACGTATAGTAAAAATTACTAATGACTAGTCAGATGCACATAACATAAAGCATAAGACTTCCACCTAAGCCGACCAATTTTCAAGAAATGGCCAAGTGGAAGTGACCAACATAGCCCTGGAGAATATCCTCACCAAGGTTTTTAGAAACAACATAAAATATTGGCTAGACATATTGGTAGAAGCTACTTGGGCCTACAACACTACTTGGAAACAACAACAGAGTTCATTGTTGTGTAACCAGCTCCAAAAAGAGAAGAAAAGAGATATCAACGCCTTAGAAATGAGCCACTTCGAGGGGGCAACCTCCAATACATTACATAAATGAACAATTCTTCGATGATACAATTCACAAAACCTCCTTTCTATATATAGGAGTCCATGGGGCCATAATGTAATCCTAGTGTCACAATGAAATCCTGTACCGACCCAACATCAATAATTTAAGGGGCAATAATAATAATAAAATGGGGGGGGGGGGGTTACAAGGGTACAATAATAACAATAAGGGGTTTACACTAACAATAATAAGGGGCTATACTAGTGATATAAAGATTCCAACATGCTCCCTCTCAAAAAAAGTGTTGTCCTCAACACTTGAGTAGCTCCTATGGCTTCGTATAAAATTCTATCCTCCCATGTAGAATCTTCATGAGTAAGTCTTTCCACTTGATGAGATACTCAAATTGATCGATTCCGTAGTTGTCGAAGCTCCTTTTTTTTCCATGATCGCCTGTGTTCCAATATGATTTTCCCTTCCCCATCAATTCCGGTAACACTGTCAACCGGAAGATTTTCACCTATAACCTTCTTTAAGTGCATGAAACATGGGAAAAAACCGGATGTACTCGCGAAGAAGCGAGGGAAGCTCCAATTTGTATGCCATAGTACCTCAATCTTTTTGCAAATGCACTTGTAAGGACCATAGTACTTTGGCTTATAATTTATTATCCTTCTTTGCTGCTTAGGGACATTTGTTTGTATGGTCAGAGCCGTAAAAATACCCAACCTCCTACATCAAAACTTCTCTCGCTACGATGTTGATCCTCGTTGTTTCATTCGATTTAGCTAACCAGGTTATCCTTTAAGAGTTGGAGAACTTCTTGCCGATGCTCCTCGATGTGATCTTCCAACGCTGTCCCTTCGAATTTTCCCTTAAAGATGATGTGATGGATGTGGACAGATCCACAGTGCCACAATGGGGCTATTTTGTCAGCAGAAGATGGAAGTTGGAAAACATATCACCATTCAAAGAAGAGGAAAACTACTTTAGACTCATCAGTTTGTTTATCGATACAAAACAACTAAGATATCCTTCCAAAAACATTTATTTACTATCTCGCCTTGACCATCGATTTGAGGATGATAAGACAGGCCAGGAGCGAATTATACCCAAACAAGAAAATAACTCCACCAAAAATTTCCAAAGAAAATGTAATTCTGTCGTCACAATAACCCTTGGCTTCCATGTAGCTTTTGAATTCTCGTCCATAAATGTAGTAGCAACCGTACTTGCTTTAAATGGATGATACATTTCTGCCAAAGTGTGTATACTTGGTAAGTCTATCAACTACCACCATGATGACACTCTTTCCTTCCTGACTTAGGTAAACCCGTGATAAAATCCATTGAAATCTCCTCCCACCGCCGACTTGAATGGATAAAGGTTAGAAGTCCCGGGTCTTAATTGTTTCCACTTTATTCTCATTCGCAAACCAAACATTCCGCCACAAACTTTCGAATATCGTATTTAAGGCCATCCCAAAAATTCTTTCTTCACCCCCGTGGTAAGTTTTTAAAAATCCCGAAAGTGTCCCTCCTAAAGGAGAAGTGTGCACCTTATAAGAATCTTTTGTTTTAGTTGGGAATTCTTTACAAAGATATAAGCGATCTTTGTACCATAAGGAATCATTTTTCCAACTAAATGTATCGTATGTACTAGGATCTTGCCGCAACTTTTGAATGAGTATCCATACATCTTTGTCCTTCTTCCATTCATCTCTTTGCTTCAGCTTATCCAACTGCTGGATAATAGAAATGGCACAAAGCAATGCTTCCACCTCATTCTTTCTTGAGAGTGCATCTCGCAACAACATTCAGCCTTCTCTTTTTTTGTAGATTATTTCAAAGTCGTAACCCAACATCTTTGTGACCCATTTTTGTTGTTCTTCCTAAGGATAGTTTTGTTCCAAAAAAGTATTTAAGACTATCATGATCAGTTTTTACTCAAGTGTCTTCCCATTAGGTAAGTTCGCCATTTCTTTAGTGCATGTAGTATTGCTAACATTTCCTTCTCATAAATATACTTTAGAATACTTTCCTTTGATCGGGACGACTTTCAAAAGCAATGGGTCTTCCTTCCTCGCATTAAACCGCACCAATTCCATTTCCGAGGCATCACATTCCACAATAAAGGTTTTTGTGAAGTCTCGGTGTAGCTAAGACCTGCTAGGCACATTGCCTCTTTAAGACGTTCAAAGGCCTTAGTTGCTTCAGGAGTCCATGAAAATGCATCTTTCTTCAATAATGTTGTTAGAGGTGCCGCTATTCTCCCATAATTCTTAACAAACTTGCGATAATACCCCGTTAACCCGAGAAATCCTCGCAATCGCTTTATGGCTGTGGGAACTTTCCATTCCTTACTATTAATTTTGTTAGGGTCCACTTTAACACCCTCGTGAGATACAATATGACCCGTATATTCCACCTCTTGTACTCCAAAGAAACATTTGACTTTTTTGCATATAATTGTTTCTCCCAAGTAATAGCTTGAGCACCCCCGTCAACATGTTCAACATGATCCTTCCAAGACTCAACAGATTAGTATATCATCAAAAAAAAATACTAGCACAAATTTTCTAAGAAGGGTTTGAAAATGGAATTCATCAACCCTTGAAATGTAGAAGGTGTATCGTAAGGCCAAAAGGCATGACCAAAATTCATAATGACCCTCATGAGTTCTAAAATGATGTTTTTGGAATATCTTCGCCTTCATTCTAATTTGATGATATCCCGAACGAAGATCCAACTTGGTAAATAAATTGCTCCATGTAATTCATCAATCACAGGAATGGGAAATTTGTCTTTAATGGTGAGCTATTGAGCTCCCTATAATCCCATACCATTCGCTATGATCCATCCTTCTTGTGTACCAATACTACAGAGCAGAAAGAACTTTGATCAAGTTGAATTATACCCGCCTCTAACATTTCTCGCAATCATACGTTCAATTTCTCGTTCTTTTGAAGTAAGTGATATCTATAAGGCCCGATGTTTGAGGAACACTTCCTCGGAATCAAAATGAATAGCATGATCATGATCACGAATAGGTGGGAGTCCTTTGGGAGTTTCAAACACCTTGGAATGATTGTCCAAGACTTGTTGAGATCTCGCATAAATAGATGATTTTGATGTTGTAACTTCTAGTGAGCATAATTGTGCAATTACGCTCACTGCTCTTTTCCTTTAGAAGCTTTGTCATGACATTAGAGCTTATTATCCTCTCCCGGCTTCCCCACAATACCCCGTAATTCGACTTCCTTTCCTTCTCGAAAAATTTCAAGAAAAGTTCTTGAAAATTAAAAGCTACCGTCCCCAAAGATTGTAACCATATTGTACTCCTAGTACAACATCGCACCTCCCATAGGAATGGCAAGCATTGGACTAGTCATACATATTCCCCCATGGTTAGCTTGATATTATGGCATTTTCCGTAGCAATTTATAGTTCCTCCATTTGCAACCATCACTTGACATTCGGTGTCGGGGTATAGGAAACAATTTAATTCCTCGGCTACCTTATAATGAATAAAATTATGGGTGCATACCCGAATCAATCAACACTATTACTCCTTTTCTTCTTTATATGTCCTTCTATCTTGAGAGTTTGAGGAGTGGTAATTCCGCCAAAGGCATTACACGATATGGTCGGATTCATTTCTTCCTCTTCTAGGGGTGGTTCCCCGGTGTATATCCTCTTCTTGTTCATTTTCTTCTTTCTTCTTCACAATCTATGTAAAATAATTCTTCCTCAAAGACACTTATGACCTTTAGTATTTATATCGTCAACCGTAGCAAAGCCCTTTTGCTCTTTTTTTCTTCCAATTGTTGTGGTGTCAACCTTGTAGGTTGGGGAAATCTAGTGTGGGCGTAGCAACACTTCCTTCTTTATAGAATTGAGTGGTAGGCTTCTTGTCGCCATAATTTTACATTCAACTTTTCTTGCCAACTCGAATGCCTCTCCAATGAATCGTGTTCCAAAACGAACTTCATGTTGGATGTTATCCTTTAAAGTGCGTTTCTAGGAAGAGATCAATCCCGTGGTTCCTCTCGTAAGATCGGCTTACCCTTATATTCAATTTTTGGAAGTCCTCACGCCGGGCCCACTAAACCCTTTTGTTTGAGATTTATCAACGGTAAAGAAGGTGTCGCTTCTTGTATCCTCATAATGTGCTATCATTTCCTCCGTAAAAATTGACCAAGTGACAATTTTTTTTACTTTGAGCAAAGCCATTGATACCATACAAATGTATTTATTCTAAATGTAAAGTTGCAATGCTGCATCTTTGTGTGTTTTGCACGCAGGGAGACTCCTCAAAATATTGCTCCATTCAGTAACCCATACACGATCCCTTTCGTATCAAACTTCCTCATATCCATTTTTGGAATATGGTGGTTCTTCCCGCCAACATTCGAGTTTATGAAATCATGATTAACATTTATTTTGTTCTCATCAGAGGTTCTTCTCCTATATTTCGCTATATTAGAAACTACTGGTTTTAAGCTTGTCATCAAGCTTCCTCTCATGTATTTCTTTTTAGATCATTCTTCATGTTTTCTTCATGTTGTCTTTCATGTCATTCTTTCAAACCCACCATCTTCACTTCCACGCCATCCATTTTGAGCTTCATATGCCTTCTTTCGTCCCTCTCTCTCTTCATCTTCACTTCCACTTTCAAACTTCCATTTCATTTCTTTTGTTGCTTTTTAAGTAGAGTAAATTGTTACTTCTGGTTTGTAATTTGAGGACTGTGTTGTAAATTCTTCATCTGAGCAGTGAGCCTTCCAAGGCTTGCAGAATGGTGTTGGAATTTCCTTTTTTGGGGCCATTTTAGAATCCAATATTGATATCTATTCTACAATATGCCCTTTGAATCAATTCAACTTGATTCTTCAAACAAGACTATGTAAATTCCTGGCAAAACACAACATATATCTTTACTAGCTTCAGAGCCACATTAAAACTTCCAATACATTCCAATTGAAAATCTTCGATATCTGAAATTCCACTTGAGAGCCCTCCGGCTTTCTTCAAATGCCATGTCCGACTCGATTTGATTCTCCAAGACAAAGTTGTGTCCAATCTCCCAATGACCTAATTAATCGTTCAGAGAGCAACTGTACGACTCTACACGTGTCACCGTTTGTCCTTTGTCTTAAAAATTGATAGCCAATAAACTAGAGGCTGTACTTGCGACTCAATTTTTTTTACCAAAAGACTTAACTCAATCTCCAGAGAGAGTTATTGAACTTTTCCCACGATCACCTCTTTTGATGAAATTCAGGAGCCCCAAAGCACTACCTTCCACAGATCAGGTATCTCAAAATAGCTAACCAAGCTCGAAAGTTTTTGCAGATGAATTTCCCTCAGATTTCACGCTCACACCATATGAATTTCAGATTCCGAACCTTCTGAGAAAAAAACATTATAAATGCAAATGCCACGAAGGACCTCGTTTAGGAGCCCTAAAAATACCCGATTTCACGTATGATATCTCCCGAAATTATTGCGAATTGAAAACTCCGAAATTTTTACACAGTTTCAAGATTTTTTTTTCGCACCCTAAAAATTTCAGCTTCAAACTTCTCGTAGAAAACGTTATAGCGAAAATGCCACGATGACCTCGTTTGGAGCAAATAAAACCCCAGAATCCAAAGCTCCGATACCAAATGTTGTAAATCCGGGCCCAAAAAGCAGAAGAAAACAGATATCAACGCCTTAGAAATGAGCCACTTCGAGGGGGCAACCTCCAATACATTACATAAATGAACAATCTCTTCAATGATACAATTCACAAAACCTCCTTTCTATCATAGAGTCCATGGGGCCATAATGTAATCCTAGTGGGCCACAATGAAATCCTAGCCGACCTAATGGCAATAATTTAAGGGCACAATAATAACAAAATGGGGGGTTGGCAAGGGTACAATACAACAATAACAATATAGGTTTACACTAACAATAATAAGGGGCTATACTAGTGATATAGGGACCTAACATTCATTCCTTATGACTTGGTCTATGGGAAGAAATCTCTTCTTTCAATAGAGTTTGAGTTCAACACCTTGAGGATGGCAAATTTATTTAGGACCGGATATAACAAAGGCCCAACAAGAAAGGTTGTTGCAATTAAATGGGTTGGATGAGTTTAGGATGCAAGCACTCTTTCACACAAAATTGATTCAACTACAAAGGAAGGTCCTGCATGGACAAGCAAATTAAGGAGAAGCAGAATTTTCAAAGGAGATTGGGTGATGAGGTATGACTCAAGGTTCAAGTATTTCAAAGTAAAAATGATGATAAGATGTCCAAGACCTTACAAAGTGGAAAATGCTATGATAATGGCACAGCTTCATTTCTCGGGATCACATGAGGATGGGGATTCCCTTACTTGTCAATCGTTACGCTCAAAGGCTACAAAAAGACCCCGTTTCGAGCTGCTAAATTTATAAATTACATAAACAAGGGGGAGGGTGTACTTCATCGAGACTCCATAGTTTCCAATGCCTCCCTCTTAGAAAAAAAGAAAATAAAAAATAAAGTGGCATGGGTGAAACCCTCCCGAGGTGCTCCAAGGCAAACTCTAGGGTTGAAAACCTCCATGAGGAAACCCTAGAGCAAAAATAGAAAAAAGAAAATAAAAGAAAAAAGAATAAAATATCCTTGGGTGAAAACTCTCCAGAGGCGCCCTAAGGCGGGCTTGTTGGTTGAAAACCTCTCGTGGAAGCAACCCACCTCGCTCAAAAAAAAAAAAAAAAAAAAAAAAAAAAAGAGAGAGAAAAGAGACAAACAGAAAAAAAAAAAAGAGAAATATGATACCTATGCACTCACTTGCTTTTTTTGTTTTGCAAGTTGTTGATCAAAGATGGTTTTTAGATCTAGAGGAGTAGTTTTTCTCCACTTATCCCTCTCCTCTCCTTCTTACACACACTCCATGGACCACTCAAGATGCACCCATTCATTCATTTCTAATTCTCATAGGTAGTGCGTAAAATTCCATTTTTTTCCTTCATCAGAATTAAGCACAGAAAGTCTAGCAATGACAGGATTCCCGTAGCACTACAGAAACCTTGTAAATGCTACACAGAAAATTATTTATGAGAAAATAATATCTCTAAAGGATTTTAAACTTCAAAAATAGCAGATGGTTTATTTTTTCTATATCTACCACTTCTAACCGTCACTTCATTCCCATGCACAGCATCTGCTCTCTAAACCCTATGTTGTGCCACTAGTAGATAAATCATTTATACCTGGGAATGCGACCTCTCCCCTTACTCCATCACTTCCACTATTCCATAACTCCATCCCCGACTCCATAAACCATTTTACTTCATCCCTAAGCAACTGAGCCCCAAGAAGTAGAGAGAGAAGTTTGCTAGCAGAAGTTGGAAAGTTTCAAGTAGCAATTCTATGGAAAAAAAGGTCAAAATATGGAGATAACTTGATGAATATGGCTTCAAAGGACAACAAGAATACTCCAGAGAGTGAACACACCAACCAAGGCACGCGCGAGTAACTCTACACAACACCCGCAAGAAGAAAAGACAAATAAAAATGTTAGCCTACTAAAAAATTTAAAAAATTAAAAACACAAAGAAGAAAAAGATAGCCATGGCTATCACAAATATCCAAATTTCTCCTCGCACCCGCATCATGTCCGCAACACACCAGCACCAGTAGGCTCAGGTATGGCCCCTTTTCACCCTCGCTATATGCAATCATAATGATCAAAATTATTTAATGTCTAAAGCTTAGAGACATAAAAGCAAAAAAAGGTGGCCAATTAACTTGGCCACCTTTTTGTAAAGTTAAATGGATGAAAAATTATGTACATGCCACTTGGGCAAGTAAAATCAACTTCTATGGGAGAGTTAAGAAGGAAAAGGAGGTGATTATGAGGTCGTGGCAATGATTTCCTCCATCGGAGTGGGACCAACAGCCCCAAAGAGGAAAAATTGTGCCCCGGGACAAGTCTAACTTGCCCCAAATTTGGTTAAAAAGGCCATCAAGGTGGTATGATTCTGCCTATTATACCTCACTCTTCGAGAATTTCAAGAGCAGAAGAACATGTCGAGGAGCCATCGTATATAAGAGCATCAAGTCTCGAAAGGCCAAAAATCTTCTCTTACACAGGAAATAGTGAAGTGATACAGAAATGTATATAGAATATCAACAGGATAAGGAGAGAAAAACATAGCCACTCTTAGGTGATATTACTTCCTAAGGAAACCATCTCCCAAGAAAAACACCCAAGGACAAAGGTAAGTGGCTTCCACTTCTCCAAAAGTGAAATTTCTCCATGAAATTTACACGCAATCGCTATAGTTTGGGAATTAAATGGTGAAATATGAATTTGTTTCCGAGACCATAACTCCGCAAGTAAGACCTCTCTACAAGTTACTCTCAAACAAAATCCATCTTACCACCTTCCTACTTTAACCATAAAAATGGGAGGGGGATTTAACAAAAGGGAGCCCAATATATCAAAATAATAAGATCGCACTCCTCAAGTAATGGATATTTTCAGAACCACCAATGGCTAGGTTTCTTTGAGCTTCTCAAGGGTTTTGATGAGGAAATAGCTCGAGAATTTGCGTGGCTTTGAAATCACACTTAGAGGAGAGAGCCACCACTATGGTTAGAGGCCTAGCCATCGCAATTTCACCTCGAATTAATCACAACAGAATCACTCACTTTTCCCTTAGGATTCAAGTGGATTAAAGAAGGTATGATACCAACCACTCATAACCAAGAAAATATTATTTTTCAGAGGGTGTTCATTGAGGACAAGAATGAGTGAGGAGAGAAATCCTTCCATACCACCTGGACAAAGTAGCCTTCCACATCATGAAATTCATTTCCTATGAGGGAAGACTTATTGTAGTACATGGATACCATTTCAAAGTTGTTGAGTGAACTTAGATTTCAAGAAGAATGCCCCTAGAACAAAGATTGGGCATACCTCATTTCCTCTTGAACCACAAATACAGGAAAAGGTGAGGGAAAGGAAGTACCAACATTCGCTCATCATGGCCTTATAAAACTAATAGTGAGATGATGTTATGAGTAGATTAAACCTCCTCTGCCTTGGTCCGCATTCATATACAAGGATAGGGAAGCTTTCATAGCCACCCAAACAGACAAACCTCTCGCCTCTAGTCTTTAGAGAGGGAGGGCAGAAGAAGAAGAAGAGGGGGAGGATGAAGATGAGGAAGAAGGAGAGGAGATGGAGGTTGACACATAAAAGAACATATATTAGTCCTAAAGGGAAGGGAAAAAGTGTTAGGTCCTATATTACTAGTATAGTCCCTTATTGTTGTTATGTAACCCCTTATCGTTATTATTAAAATTTCGTAACCCCTCGCCTTATTATTATTGTGCCCTTAAATTATTATTATTTGGCTCATTAGGATTACATCAGGCCTTACTAGGATTACATTATGGCCCCATGGACTCTATAGAAAGGAGGTTTTGTAAATTGGATCATCCAAGAATTGTTCATTTATTTAATGTACTGAGGTTGCCCCCCAAGTGGCTTTCTATTTCTAAGGCGTTGATATCTTTTTTCTTCTATTTTTGGAGCTAACAAGGCATATTTGCACGTAGCTTTGGATTCTAGGGTTTCGCCGGCTCCAAACAGTTACCTGGCATTTCCTTTTCACTATAAATTTTTCATGAATTTTCTCGTTTCTAAATTTTTAGTGGTATGAAGCCGAAACTCGAGGAAGATTTCTCCAAAATTAGGAGCTTGGTTCGCAATATTTTTGGAGATATCATCTCAGGAAGTTAGCTCTGCTGTGCTCCTAAATGTGTCATCGTGGAATTTGCGCTATAATCCTTTTTTTTTTACTTGTCTGTATTACAAATTGGCACAGCAAGAGAAAATCCTAAGTAAATGCGTCAAAAAATTTAGCTTGGTTCACAAGTTTTTGGAGATACATTCAGGGAAGGTAGTGCTTTTTCGTGCTCCCCCGAATTTCATCTCAAAGAGGTGATAGTGGACAGTTCAATAACTCTCTCTCCGGGACCCATCGATGCCGTAAAAATTGCCAGTTGCAATTCCACTGATCGTAGTTTCTTGGCTATCAATTTCAGACAAAGGAATAAATGTGCGTTGGACACGTGGCAAGTCGTACAAGTTCTCTCTACCAACCAAACCCAAAATTAGGCTCACAAGATTGGACACAACTTTGTCTTGGAGAATCCAAATCAGTCGACCTATGGTATCCGAAAGAAGCTCAAAGGGCTAACATAGGTTGAATTTCGTATATCGAAGATTTTCAATTGCGTAGATAATTCAATTTCAATATCGAGTGCCCCTAAAGCAAGTAAAAGGTGTGTATTTGTTTTTCCGAATGGTATAAGTCTTGTTTGAAGAATCAAGTTGAATTGATTCCAAGGGCATCTTGTAGAATAGATATCAATATTGATTCTAAAATGGCCCCTAAAAAGAATTCAACACCCATTAAGCCTTCATGTTGCCTCATTATGACTCATGAAGATGAAGAACGTGATCTATCAAAATTACAAGAGCAAGTGCACTGATTTCACTCGCAAAGAGCAACAAAAAATGAAATGGAAGTTTTGAAGAAAGGCGTGGGAAGTGAAGATGGACAGCTTTGAAGAAAGGCATGGAAGCTAAGATGGATGGCAAGGGAAACAAAGATGATGGTATGAAGCATAAATAAGATGGATGACATGAAAGAAAATATGGAAAACATAGTGAATGATCTAAAAGCATACATGGAAGGTTTGATGACAAGCCTAAAAACAAGGAAATTAAATTGTTTCCTATACCCAACACCCGTAATGTCAAAGTGATGGTTGCAATGGAGGAACATAAATTGTTCGGGAAAATGCCATAATATCAAGCTAACCATGGGGAACAGGAATTAGTCCAATGTCGCCATTCCCGTGGAGGTGGCCGATGTTGTACTAGAGTACAATGGTTACAATCTGGGACGATAGCTTTTAATTTTCAAGAACTTTTCTTGGAATTTTTTTTTTCGAAGGAAAGGAAGTCGTAATCATTGGGTATTGCGGGGAAGCTTGAAGGATAATAAGCTCTACATTGTCATGTGACAAAGCTTCTAAAGAAAGAACAACGAGGCGTAATCGCACAATTATGCTCACTAGAGTTCACACATCTACTGCCGCATCTCCAAAAAGTCTTACAATCATTCCAGGTGTTTAGCCCCCAAAGGACTCCCCACCTATTCGTGATCACAAGTGATCATGCTATTCATTTGATTCCGTGAAGTGTTCCTCCAAACATCAAGCCTTATATATCTCTTACTTCCAAAGAGCGAAATTGGAACGTATGACTGCGTAAATGTAGCGGGTATAATTCAACCTAGTCAAAGTTCTTCTCTTCTCCCATTATTGGCACACAAGAAGGATGGATCATGGCGAATGTGTCCGATTATAGGAGCCAATAAGCTCACCATTAAAGACAAATTTCCCATTCCCGTGATTGATGAATTATTGGATGAATTACATGGAGCAATTTATTTTACCAAGTTGACTCCGCCAGGATATCATCAAATTAGAATGAAGACTCAAGACATTCAAAAACAACATTTTCAACTCATGAGGGTCATTATGAATTTTTGGTAATGCCTTTTGGCCTTACCAATGCACCTTCTACATTTCCCAAGGGTCATGACCCATTTTCAAACCCTTTCCTTAGAAAATTTTTGCTAGTATTTTTGGATGTATATACTAATCACAGTGTCTTGGAAGGATCATGTTGAACATGTTGACTGTGGTGCTCTAACAATGGCAGAGAAATAATTATATGCAAAAATCCGAATGTTTCTTGAGTACAAATATAGAACATTCAAATATATTGTATTCCATTTATGGGTGTTAAAGTAGACCCTAACAAATGAAGCCATTAAGGAATGAAAAGTCCCTACAACCATAAAGCAAGTTAAGTAGGATTTCTTGGGTTAACAAGGTATTATCACAAGTTTGTTAAGAATTATGGGAGAATAGCTAAAGACTTAACAACATTATTGAAGAAATATGCATTTTCATGGACTCTTGAAGCAACTAAGGCCTTTGAACGTCTTAAAGAGGCAATGTGCCTAGTACCTATTTTAGCTACACCCGTACTTCACAAAAAACATTTATCAGGAATGTGACGCCTTAGGAAATGGAATTGGTGTAGTTTTAATGGCAGAAGGAAGACCTATCATGGAAAGTCGTCCAATCAAAGGAAAGTATTGCGTAAAAACCTATTTATGATAAGGAAATGTTAGCAATACTACACGCACTAAAGAAATGGCGAACTTACCTAATGGGAAGACACTCTGCTGCAAAAATTGATCAAGAGAATTAAATACTTTTGGAACAAAAGACTATCGTCAAGAGAGCAAAGAAAATGGGTCACAAAGATGTTGGGTTATGACTTTGAAATAATCTACCTACAAAAAAGGAAAGCTTAATGTTGCTGCGTATGCACTCTCAAGAAAGAGAACAAGAGAGGTGGAAGCATTGCTTTGTGCCATTTCTATTATCCCAAACCGATTGGATAATTGCCAAGAGATGAATGAAGAAGGACAAAGATGTATGGACACTCATTCAAAAAGTTGCAAAGAAGATCCTAGTACATATGATACATTTAGTTGGAAAAATGATTCCTTATGGTACAAATATCGTTATATCTTTGTAAGAATTCCCAACTAAAACAAAAGATTCTTCTGAATTGGGCACACTTCTCCTTAGAGGACACTCGTGATTTTTAAAAACTTACCACAATGGTGAAGAAAGAATTTTATTGGGATGGCCTTAAATCCGATATTCAAAATTTTGTGGCAATGTCTGTTTGCCGCCATAATAAAAGGAACAATTAAGACCCCAGGACTTCACAACCTTTATCCATTCCAAGTCAACGTTGGGAGGAGATTTCAATGGATTTGATCACAGGTTTACCTAAGTCCGAAGGAAAGAGTGTCATCATGGTGGTAGTTGATAGACTTACCAAGTATGCACACTTTTGCATTATTTCATCCATTTAAAGCAAGTAATAGCTTGCTAATACATTTATGGACAAACGAATTCAAAAGCTACATGGAAGCCCAAGGGTTGGTCATGGAGCTTACGTAGATCCCATTTTGGTATCGAAATTCTTGGACTAGAGCTATTTTCTTCTTGTTTGGGTACTCAATTAGCTCATAGCTCATCTTATCATCCAATCATGTGGCAACCGGAGATAGTAAATAAATGTTTGGAAGGATATCTTCCGTTTTTATCCGATAACAAACACAATGGGTCAAGTGGTTACCTCTTGGCCGAATGGTGGTATAACACTTCCTCCTTCCATACCTAGAAGAAAATGACCCCATTTATGGCACTTTATGGATATCATCCACCATCCATCACAGCATCATCTTTATGAAACTGTCAAGCAAGATCACATCGAGCATCACAAGCCTCCAACTTCAACGATAACCCGAATTTGGCACAAACTGAAGGAAACAATGGTGCGCATCAACATCAGCCGAGAAGTTTTGATGTAGGAGATTGGGTATTTTTACTACTACAACCATACAAAAATGTCTCGTCAAGCAAGCAAAGAAGGATAATAAATTATCGCCAAAGCACTATGGTCCTTACAAGGTGTTGCAAAAGACGGTACTATGGCATACAAATTGGAGCTCTCGCTTTCTTCGTGAGTAATAATTCCAATTTTCCATGTTTCATGCTTAAAGAAGGTTATCAAAGGAAAATCTTCCGGGGCCTCGAAACAATAATATTACCAAAGATGAGGGGAAGGAAAAATCATATTGGAACCTCGAAGAAGCTGCTTAAAAACAAGAACCTCACAACTACGACCGATCAATTTCGAATATCTCATCAAGTGGAAGAATTTACCCACCGAAGATTTGCATGGGAGGATGAGAATTTTATACAGTAAGCACCCGTAGCTACTCAAGTGTTGAGGACAACAATTTTTTGAAGGAGAGGGGCATGCTAGGTCCCCATATTACTAGTATAGTCCCTTATTGTCATAGTGTAACCCCTCATCGTTATTATCAGACCCTTGTAACCCCCATTTTATTATTATCAGGCTCCTAAATTATTATTGTTCGTCACAGGGGATTACATCATGGCCCACTAGGATTACAATATGGCCTTAGCCGAGCATGCGTAAAAGACTAACCATCATATTTGCAGAAGATGCTAAGGTCATTGCTAGAATCGACTCATTTCCATCATCGTAAGTTGAGAGAGGCTATTGAAATTGAAAAAAGGCCCGTTAATCTCAATAGAGATGACGGTTGGAATATCAGTAGGTGCTGGATTCTTGCCTTATATTCTTGACATTTTTTACTTATTTATTTATTTATTAAATTAAATTTTTCTTTTTCTTTTTCTTTTATTTATTTATTTATTTATTTGTTTATTTAATAATAATAATAATTAATTAATTAAAATAAAATAAAATATTTATATTTATTTTTATTATTTATTATTTATTAATTTATATTTATATTTTTATTTATTTATTTATATTTATATTTTTTATTTTTTATTTTTATTAGTATTATTATTTATTTATTTATTAATTTTTTATTTTTTTTTAAATTTAATTATTTATTAAATTTTTTTTTTTTACTCTGTTTGACTATTTGATAGATGGTTTGTTTTAATTAAATTAAATGAATAAGAATTAATTATATTTATTAATCAATAATAATAATTGATTATTATATAATTTAATCAAAATTTACATATATACACCAAGATTCATAAATTACTTACCGTTATTATATTAATTAATTGGTCAATTAGTTGTATAAATATATTAAAGGTTTTATAAATAAATTAAAATAATAATAAATAAATAAATAAAATTAAATAAATAAATAAATAATGGAATATTTACTTTTTCTAAGTCAAACTAGCCGTTATCCTAACGGCTAGTTGAGCCATTTCTACATCTATTTATACTTAATGTCTGGATCTGATCTCTCACATAGTCCTGATGATGAACCACACTGGTTGGTTCGAACGGGTCAACCACGTTCTTTTGCATGTGATTATCACCGAAAGAATTTCTACTAATTTATATTATGGATCACAGAAGCTTAGATTCCAAAAATATAAATATAGTTATTTATTTTATTTTAACCAAGTCAAAACCTTAAAAGGACATTACAACATCTCCACCAAACTAGAATGTAGAGGTTTTCTTTGTTATTCATTCATTTATTTTAATTTTAATTTTATTTTATGTCCACTTAGTCAAAATGTTAAACATTACAACATATTTACCAATGAAGGAGGCTCTCTTAGCACAAAAATCTAAAATACTTAGTACAAATGCCTTATTTTAAAGTTTCTTAACATATTTTCTCATAGCATGAACACCAAATTGTGACAAACTAAACTCTTGTCAGTGGCATGTGTCAATAAAGGGCATAATGCGATCAATGTAGGGAAGTGTGAATGAAGGGGAAAATGTGATCAACATAGTGCCCTACGTTAATATAGTCACTTGATTTAATATTTATTTTATAAAGTATAGTTTATTATATTTTTTACTTGTTATCATTTAATTTAATAAGTTTTACAAAATATAGTTAATTTACATTTCTTACTAAATTATCTTTAATTTTTATAATTAATATTTAAAATATAATTTCTTATAATAATTGTCAATCAATTTTATTTAAATAAAAATATTTAAACATTTATTTTTTACAAAGAAATAATTCATCAAAATAACTAATTTATGCAACTATAAAATTAAAAATATGTTTTGTTTAATTTTACAAAATATAATTACTTTATATTTTTAATAAACTATCTTTAATTTTCCTAATTAATATTAATAGATAAATTAATTACACTAGCATCATTTTAATTGTGATGAAATTAATGACACTAATTATCTTTAATTTTCCTAATTAATATTAACAGAAAAATTAATTACACTCTCATTATTTTGATTTTGATGAAATTAATTACACTCACATGAATCTTTCTATTGTGATGAATATGATCACTGTGATAAGTGCCAATCAATATTATTAAACAAAAAGGTTTATTTACAAGTTAATATTTATAGTATAATTCATCAAAATGTTTTGTTTTTTTTTTTAACACCACATTTTTAAGCTATAAAATAAAAAAAATGAAAAAAATGCATTTTATTTTTTTATAAACATCACATTCTTAAGCTATAAATTATAAAAATAAAAAAAATAATGCATCTTTTTAATTTAATTTTTTTTTGGGTAATAAATAATATAAAAAATAAAAAAATGCATTTTCTTAATTTTAATTTTTTTAGGTAATAAATAATATAAAAATAAAAAATGTTTCTTAATATATTTGGGAATAAATAAATAATATTTAAGAATAGGGGAAGGATTATGCTTTTGGAAGGAATGTTTGAAGTAATAAATTTGAATTATGGTATTTTGGAAGAAATGTTCCACGTGATAAAATTAAGGAACATTTGCAAATTCAGATTGCAGCTTTAGTGAATTCAAATTTTTCACTCGATGCGCATGGGATGCTCGTTCCATATGAAAAAGCTACAGAGCGCTTATTGACCGTTTGAAAGGGAGGGAGAGGATATATCTAACATGCTCTTATTTTACTCTGATCTTCTTCTCTGCTCTGAATTGTATTGACTTTGCTTCTTTCTTGCACATATTTGTTTAGTTGGCTGCCTTGGCTTTGCTTATTTCATGTCTGTATTTTTTTTCATTGCATGGCCATGCATGTCCTATTTTACAGTCCATTGTATTTCTTGGTTTTTCCATTTGTTTGGATTTATATTGTTGATTTTTTATAACTGAAGAGATGTGGCTTTTTCACTATACTCAAATGTATACAAATGAGGCTCCTCAAACTTTTATTATTGGAACAACAAAGGAAACCCCCCTCCCAGAATACTTTGTAAACCCAACCTAGGAGATGAAGTATCAGCCAGTTGTTTCCCTTGTTGGGGTTAGTTGGGTAACCAACTTCCCAAGGTCGTAACTTGGTCATATTATATCCATTTGGCGCATATGATATATCATCGTAAACATCTCTCTGAGTATTACAATATTTGTTGCAGGCCAATACCTACAAATATGAACATGCTCTCAGAAAACGCCGTTTAGTGGGTCAAAACTGCTCCGGAAGTTCAAGACCTGAAAAACTGCTAAAAATAGTAAATGCTGCTATAATAAAAGGAAGCTGATGAAACTAACTGGAGGTCTAGTTGGAATAGGTCAAAAATACCAATATCCACCTAGATCAACAACATGGATCAGTTCGACTACAATATGTTTTCATGGATCAACAAATTGTAGACATTTTGACGAAGGCCTTGGGTAAAGGAAAGTTTATTTTCTTTAGGGATAAGTGGGGTGTTGTGGAGAACACCTTCCTTGCTAGGAGGGAGTGTTAAATATTGTAGCTTAGACATGTATTCTAGCCTTGAGAGGGGTCATTAAGGCTAGGAACATAGAGGATTTAATTATCTCCAAACCCATGCATTTTTTCCCAAGTTTCACCAAGGGGAAAATATCTTAATTATGTCACCAGTGATTTTTAGAGAATGACAGTCCAAATTAACAGTGATAATTGACTGAAATTAGTTGGGATAAAACAATTTAACTTAAACTATGGAAAGTTTCTAAGATGATCTTAGCCTTCAATTGGATCATGACTCTGTTCAAAGAAGCCATTCATTTTGGTGAGATTGTAAAGGGAATCGATGGGAAAAATTGGAGATGCACAAAGAACACATCGAGTGGGTGATTTTTAGAGACACCGAGAGGGTTTCAATAGTAGTGATTGAAGAGAGATATTTTTGGGGTTATTCTTTGTCTGAAAGACTTATAGTTTTAGAGTTCTAGAGGGAGTTTATCAGTGGTTTGGTGTATGGGAGCTGGTGGTTTGCCAGTGGCGAGCTTGCTGTGCTTAACGAGTGTGTGAGTTGCCAGAGGTCTAAATCGAGTTTCGAGTTGCCAATGTGAGTTCTTAGAGGTGGTCTAAATCGAGTTTCCAGTTGCCAATGTGAATTCTTAGAGGTAGTGCAAGTGGCAAGTGTGAGTTGATGGAGGAAATACAACTTGCTAGATCAAATTCCGAGATAATTCAAGTTTTTGGGAAGCGTAGTGCGAGTACAAGAAGGGAGTGTGAATTGCGAGAAAGGTCGAGTTGATCTGCAGAGGGAGACGATGATATTTCCTAGTTTTATTTGGTTAGAAGTGAAGTTCAATTTTTTTTTGGAGCTCTACTAGTGTCAGGTAAGCAGTTATAATTTCTTAATAGCAATTTTTGTTGAAGATAATAATATAAATCTTCTGATCTGAAAACTAGTTTTCCCCACATTGTGGTTTTTCCAGGGATGTTTGTCTAAAAATGCTTTTGTAAATTGTGTGATTGGTTTCTCATATATTTTTTATTTTGTAAATGGTGTTCTTCGTGTTATTATTTATTACTTCCAACAAAAGAATTAATTTTTCGTGAACAAGTAATAGGAAATAATTAACTTGGTCAATAACACCTTTTGGGTAGCCAAAATTTTCACATTTATTATGCTTGGGTGTACCAAGTAGTGTATATAACAATTGATTTTCCCTTTGACTTCATGGAATCTCTTTTCACTCTAAAATATGTTTGCATCTCAAGATTTGATAGCTCTGGACCCTTGGTAGATCAAAAGTTAAGATGGTTCTAAGCTGGTTTAATTAATAATTGTAATTAATTATAACTACAATTATAAATATAGTTATTAATTTTATGTTATTTTATTTTATTTTAACCAAGTCAAAACCTTAAAAAGACATTACAACATCTCCACCAAACTAGATTGTAGAGGGTTTTTTTGTTATTCATTCATTTATTTTAATTTTAATTTTATTTTATGTGGACTTAGTCAAAATGTTAAACATTACAACATATTTACCATAGTTAGTGCCTCTTAACACAAAAATCTAAAATACTTAGTACAAGTGCCTTATTTTAAAGTTTCTTAACATATTTTCTCATAGCATGAGCACCAAATTGTGACAAACTAAACTCTTGTTAGTGTCATGTGTCAATAAAGAGCATAATGTACCTAATGTGTAAAGGAATGAAGGGGGAAAATGTGATCAACATAGCCCTGGCATTATAGTCACTTGATTTAATATTTATTTTATAAAGTATAGTTTATTATATTTTTTACTTGTTATCATTTAGTTTAATAAGTTTTACAAAATATAGTTAATTTACATTTCTTACTAAATTATCTTTAATTTATATTAAAAATATAATTTCTTATAATAATTACAATAACAATTTATTTAAATAAAATATTTAAACATATATTTTTTACAATCTTAAATAATCACCAAATAATTAATTTATACAACTAAAGAAATTAAAATACATTTTAGAGCCATTTTAAAACAGATTTATATTTTTAAATAAATTATTTTAATTTTTCTATTTAATATTAAATATAAATGTGACAATTAGTAATATTTATTTATGAAATTAATAATTACACTAATTATCTTTAATTTTCCTAATTAATATTAACAGATAAACTAATTACACTCTCATTATTTTGATTGTGATGAAATTAATTACACTCACATGAATCTTTCTATTGTGATAAATATGATCACTGTGATAATTGCCAA
The DNA here is from genome assembly GCA_034641835.2 of Pinus albicaulis. Taxonomy (NCBI): domain Eukaryota; kingdom Viridiplantae; phylum Streptophyta; class Pinopsida; order Pinales; family Pinaceae; genus Pinus; species Pinus albicaulis. The sequence goes on from CM076579.1 coordinate 256,619,134, forward strand.
TCAATATTATTTAAACAAAAGGGTTTATTTACAAGTTAATATTTATAGTATAATTTATCAAAAATTAAAAAGTTAAAAATGCATTTTTTTTTAATATCAATATTTTTGGCCATGCAAAAAAAAAAATGCATTTTATTTTTTTATAAACATCACATTGTTAAGCTATAAATTATAAAAATAAAAAAAATAATGCATCTTCTTAATTTAATTTTTTTTGGGTAATATATAATATAAAAAATAAAATTATAAATTATAAAAATAAAAAATGATGCATCTTCTTAATTTTTTTTTTTTTTTAATAAATAATATAAAAATAAAAAATGTTTCTAATATATTTGGGAATAAATAAATAATATTTAAGAATAGGGGAAGATTGTATATGAAGGAATGCCTCAAGTACTAAATTTGAATTATGTAGATTAAAGAAAATGTTCCACATGAGCAAACATGAACATATTAAGAACATTTGCAATTCAAAGTTGTGCCTTAGTGAAATCAAATTATGCTACCATGCTAGATGGATGCTCGTTCCATATGAAAAAGCTGGCGCAGCGCTGTATCAACGCGGTGGAGGAGGACATGTCTCGTAACATGCTCTTATTTCCACTGACCTTTCTCCGTCTAATCGTATCAGTCGTTTTCTTTCTTTGCACATATTTGATAGTTTGTCGCCAGCTTCGCTTATTTCATATCCGCTGCACCAGCCACCGCATGGCCATGCATGTCCTATTTTACATTCGTTAGCTTTGGTTTCCACTGTTTGGATTGTAATGGTTGGTGATTTTAGTATTTTTTTTTCTTGTGTATTTTTGCCCTTTTTGTTTGTAGCATTGTTTGCTCAGATTTTATTTAGCTGCGCTTTGTGGCCACAGAAGATAGATGGATGTACATGAACATGTTATCTTGATTTTTTTGAATTTCCAAGAAGGTATGTATTTAATGGGAAGTCGTCACATGCATAGAGGTCTAACCCACTTTGGAATGACGTAGAGCTAGTTTTAACTAATTTGAAATGAATTCTCGATGTGCAACAGAGCAGATAGTGGTTTGCCATTAACAAAGCTTGGTTTCTCAGATATGTTACCCACATGGCATTCTGTAAATGGTTAATGGCTGGTATTTGCATGAATTTCGGGAGTTGAGATGAAGAAATAGGGAAGGGATGGAGAATATGATAAGTCCTTTCTTACCATTGTATGCCATTCAAATAGCCCTTTTCCTCATTCTTAACGTTGAATCGAATCAACTAGATGCACACATTTAGTGTATCTCTTTCATTCTCGGTTTAGGTAACCCCTCAATGTTTGTTGGTGTTGTTTTGTTGCACGACTTGATTTCGTGGAAGTGGAGGACCAAGTATGCGTTTATTTTTCATGTATAATCCATTCTGATGGTTTTTACATCGATAATGATGTACAAAATAGTTGCCGTTGGTGGATAATGTAGATTATACAAAGAGCATTAAGAGTCGTTTTATGTTTGTATCGTAAACTTTTGGTTTCTTTGTCGCTTGTTGCTTATCTGCTTCGACCCCGCCTGATGAATTGAAAGAAGTTAAAAAAGGAATTCCGACATAAAGGAACTAGATGACTGGGACAGCCCGTGAACCTGCCAGGTTTGTTCCGATTTATTTGAGATTTGTTCCTTTCCCTCTCATAAATGATGTGCAACAATTCAGTGAGAGGACGAATAATTTTATTTGGTGACCAAAGACGCGCGAGTTTGTGTTTTCCTTAGATAAGCACGTGCAATGCTCGCAGTGATCGCTCGTACATCCCCCTAGCTTTCATTCATTACACTCCGTTTAGGTACGCCGCTAACACCAATACTAAAGAAGATGGGGGTGAACCCATACACACCAATACCGTGAGCCCATTAAGATGTCTTTTGCTAATTGGGCTTTAAATATTGCTCAGGAAATTTTCATCAAGATTTCACTAAGATGATTTTCGAAGCCCAAATTTCACTAAGGTTTGTTCTCATGTATTTGAGATTTGTTCCTCTCCCTTTCGTAATTGTTGTGTAGTCTGTCTCTCATTAACTATGTTCACTCAAACTACAGGGATAGGACGAGGAGTTATTATTTTGCCGTCAAGTACGTCTGGCACGTGCAATGGTAGAAAAGGGTGGTTCATTTTTAGGTACGCTGCTAGCACCAATACCATAGAAGACGAGGTCAACCCATTTAAAATGTTTTTTCGCTAACTGGCCATAAATATTGCTTAGGGATATGTTCAACAATAATTTACTATGATGATTTATGAAGCCGAAAGTTAACCAGAAGTGGTATAGATGATTAAACTAGTTGTGAAATGCCTGATTTCGCACTGTTAACTTTTAGTTTCTGTTAATCTTTTTGCCGTGTGTCTGCATTATTCGCTCAGGCCATTTTATCTTCTTGCATGTGTTCAACAGGGCAGAATATAATACCTCCTGACCCGTCTGAACGCGGAACGAAATTAGCCTAGTTGATTCCAACTCGTGGTCATTTTTTATTTGGTAAACCAAAATAACCCCGAATATGCCTGGTCGTAAAATTTTCACGATTTCGATGACCCTGGGAGAGCTTAAGACTTTTTATTTCTTATCTCGATTTCGGACGGAACCTGTCGCAAATACAAAGGATTTTACTATTTTTTTCGTTGTCGCATTGAAGGGAATTTCAATCCACAGAGATGAGGATGGTCATTCTAGGCAGGTATTTTAATTTAATTTTTTTCTTTGTTTTTTCCTCTGCAGTTCTTGGTTATTATTTGGCTTTAGCCAATGATGTAAAATAAGCCCTGATTGGTGGCCATTCTGGGCATGCATTTTACTTTTGTTTTTCCCTTTGCGGCTTTTAGTTATTGATTTGATCTAGCTAATGATTTGAAATAATATCTGATTTGTAGTACATTAAACAAGGGATTACGATTGAGGAAGAAGATGAGATAAGGATGCCTTTGTTTCAGTTTAACGGCTTCATGTTTTGTTTGTTTGGGTTTTTTAATATCCTTTATAATAATCAAAGTGGTGGTGCCTCATTGTTTTTCACACCTTGTTTGCAGGTTTTGTGGAGCGAGATGACATACCACATGAGCAGAGATGAAGAAGAATATGGGTAGTCTAAATTTGGTAGATACACATTATTGAATGTTTAATTTCTTTGGACGTTGGTTTGCTTATTAGTTCTTACCTTCTAATGAATTGAAAGGTGGTTTGACATTGATAAAGAAGATGAAAGTAGAAGCTTTTGAAGTTCAGGTTTGTGTTGTTTAAGTAGTTTATCTTTAATTGATATGATTTAGAATTTTTTAATTATATTATGGCGTAAAATGGTTGCCATCTGGTTGATAAGCGTTGTTATGTGGTGTTATTTAAGCTTTTAGTTTCTTTGGCAGTTGTTTGCTATTGTTTTGATATCAAGGAAAGAGATGATAGGAAGCTTTAGGTGCTCAGGTTTGTGTTGGTTTAGGTAGTTTGTCTTTAATGTATATAATTTAGAAGTTTTTAATTATCATTATGTACATAATGGTTTCCATTTGGTTTATAATAGTACTTAACTTTTATCTTCTTTGGTAGTTGATTTGCTTATTGCTTTTGACATCAGAAAGAAGTTGACAGTTTTCTTAGGTTTATGTTGGTTTATTTGTGCTGTGGTTTTATAAGGTGTCTAGTAGATGGTGTTTATGTCTCTAACTAGCTTGCAGGAAAGAGGATGAAGAATACTTATTTTTGGCATCTTCGAGGAAGAAGAGGACATGAGTTTATCTCACATTTTTTTTGTCAATGTGAAATTATTAAGAGCTTATAAAATGGCATGATCATGGCGGTGAAGGAGAGAGACTCTTTCTACTCCTTTTGTTTGACGTTGACTTAGGTACTTGCAACTTAGTAAGGTATCATACAGCAGTTTGCCTCATTTTTTTCATACTCTTAGTTTAGGTAAAGTACTTTCTACTTCTATAGTTAAACCATTGAAAAAATTGGTCTAATATGGTGTATTTTTTTAGAAATTTGCTTCACTAGGTTTAAGTAAGTATGTTTCTAAAGATGATTCTCAAAACAATGTTACATAGTTGTGAATTGTGATTTCCAAGTTTGAAGGCTAGATTTATCATTTTCATTTTTTACCTATAAGCTGGTTTGTTTGAGGATTTTCTTAATATGTTGTTTGCACTCATTGAGGGCTTAATTTTTCTTTGTAGGACACAAAAGAACCAAAGATGGATGGGTATTGGGGAAAGCCATGTGAGTGGAGTAGTCTAACAGATGATTTGCTTGGCTGGATTACCTACCTAGTGTGCATAGAATTGTAAGAGTTGTAGACATAATGTAGTTTCATGGTCATATGTTGATTTATTTATTTATTATTTTGGCTATAAATTAAACCTTTTTATTTATTATTTGGCTTTAGAATGAAGTGCAAGGGTTTTCTTTAGTAGTCCTAGCTAATGCACTTGAAATGAATTTTGATTTGCAAGAGGCTAGAAAGGGGGTTCCCTAAGCTGAGGGAAGATGAGACAATGGATGTTTTTTATTTCAACCTAAGAGCCCCTTGATTTCTTCCATAGGTATGTTTATTTGAGTTTATTATATCATTTATATATAATTAGAATGGTGACAAAGACTAATTATTTTTCAATCTTTGTTAGCAGTCATTGCAAAGAGAGATGGCATTTTGGAGAAAGAGAGATGACAAGCATTATTAACAGTTTGAGTAAGGTAGATGTACATTCTTTCATGTTCTTTGTTAAATGATTATTCTATAGAAAAGAACTAAACTTGTAGGTTATATGCTTTTTACTAATTGTCATTTTTTTTATTAAACTAGTGGCCTTTACACTATAATTAGAACTCTTGCTTTTTCCCCCAATTCCATTGACTGACTAGATGACTATAGTAGCAAGGTTACTAATTTGGAAGTTATAGATGATTATAGATGATTATGTTAGCTAGTTATTAAAAAGCAGCATTTAATTTTGGTCCGTCATCTTGAGGGTCCACTGTCCACATACCATGATACCACCCTACATCAGAAATGGTGCATTGTCCACATACCATCCGACACTAGAAATGGTTTGTCCTTATTGTGTATGCTACATTTAATTTTGGTCCTTCATCTTGAAGATCACGTGTCTAGAATCTAGATGGTCCAATGTCCACATACCACCCTACACAAGAAAATGGTGTTAGTGGAAAGGCACTCCTTGAAAAAATTGTTGTTACTTTCTTTTTTTTCCTCTTAGGACATAGAGATGCATAGTGTGCCCCATCTTGTGTCACTAACTAAAACATTTCATGTGACTCTGATATTTCTTCCTACTTAATAATTCTAAATTTTCTCCTAGCCCATTTGAGCCTTCCAAGTCTTTGTTTCTGCCTCTCATCACTTCTCCCATTGGAGGCTAGATTCTCGATCTCCTCCTTTGTAGTCAAAATAGTCTCTAGTATAGTCTCCTTTTGAGATGGAACTATCCAAAAACCTCTCAAAGTAGGGAAGCTTCTCATGATCATATAAACACCTGAAACAAATGGTTTCCAAGATGAAGAGAGCCTATTAAATGTATAGATACCAACTCTTCATCTTCCACCTTCAATCTGGTAGTAGGAAGTTGATCTCCAAGTTAACTAATCTTTATTAGGTAGATTGTATTTGTATCATTTAGGTTCTATGGCCATGAGCTTGTTATTCAATAGCATCTTGCAGAGATGTTCACACTCTGGCATAGAGGGACTTAGGCATCATACATCTCTATGACTTTCTTGGTAATGCAAGAAATCAAAATTTCATCCTTCACCAAATGAGGGATGAGTCAATTCTAGTTAGCCATCTTCTTATGGTGTTCCAACAAAAGAGAAACATTAGTAGGATATGAAACCTTTGTCTCCACAATACTCCAAAGGTCAGCCTCCTCTAATGGTATTTGAATTCTGCATTTGCAAGATGTCAACATGGAAATGCGCACTAGACATTCACACACTCTTTGTAAGATTGCGACTAGTCATCCTTGCAACTCCCAACCTATAAGAGGAACAATTACCTATCTAAGGCACAAATCAATATCAATATATGAAGTTAAAGCATCACACCCACTGAAATCCTCCTCCTCCAAATTTTATCTCACAGGGAACAAACCACTCACACAAGTATGGAAATCTTAGAAAATGTTCTTTTTGATTTCATGTCAAAATTTTTGGGACATGGTAAGCAATGTCTACAGTTAGAAATTGAAACCCTAATCTCAAGGACATTAAGTACATAACAGCAATAATAAAAACAAACAATGTCTAAGTGTTTAGAAATTGAAACCCTAATCTCAAGGACATTACACGTAACTGCAATAAAAAACAAACAATAGAATCTTGGTACACCACTCTTAAAAAAAGAGGATAGCAAGTATACAAAATTGAACTCCCAAAACTTCATTTGTATGATATGTACCTGAAAAAGAATTAGATTCTATAGCTCAAAACTCTATCCTACACCATTAATTCAGGAAAAACCCACTAACTATAGACAGATTTAGAACAATCTAAAAATTAACAATTGAAAAGGACAAAAATTTGCTCATGCATGCCTAGGCAGGCATGCACTTCTATTTCAACATATATACCCATTGTTTTTGTGCCTCTTCACACTGCTGCTGCTCACTCAACTTTTCCCTCTTTTAATCACTATTCAATCTGCTAATCTGGAACTGTCAATTGCACTGTATATGAGTAGAACTAGTTGTAGAACAATCAGGTTCATGAACTAGCTTTTCCTGTAGAAGTTTATGGTTCTAGAATTAATAATATAACTTCAGAAATTTCACTTCTAAACAACCCCAATCTGCTAGGTAATTGAAGAGAAAAGATACTCAAAACTTTTGCTACAATTTTCATTGTGTAACCTGTAGAATGCATATTTCAGATCTGAAAATCACGTTATAGCACATAGTAATTGTAGCAGTAAATTCTGTCCAATTGTTTTCAATATCAATGTTAAAATGCTTAACAATATCAACCTCAACTTATGTCAATTTAGAAAGACATATAAGCGTTGAAATTACCAAGCCATGTAGACAATGATATCTGGAAAATTATTGTTACAATAAGACAATTTAGAAATCTGAGAACTATATATATATATATATAGAGGATGAAGTTAAAGTACATATTGTCAACTTAAAATGAGTTGGTAAACCCTTCAAGCTCTCCAAAACCCTAGCTAGTGAAAACAAGAAAAGGACGAGCACTCCTACAGCTCTAAACCCAAGAAATATAAGATGTAAGCTCTCCAAGCATGAATAATGAGAATTACACTCTCCTTCCTCTTTCTTATGTGAAAGGTGAAGGTAGGCCTAGAAATAAAATGGACCTATTCCACTACAAAACTACAAGATACAAGTAGGTTCACAAAATGTGAAGCGCTTCTCCTACTAGTGACACATGATAAGATCTCCAAAAAACTAAATTCTTAATCTGAGTGTAAGTTCCTTTCAGTCCAATAAATCTATCCGTGAAGGGTTACAAGATCTAGGTTGGCTTAGGTCTATGTTTAGGTAAGTTTATTTCTGGGGCTTGTATGTGTGGGATTAGATTAATATGTTCATTAATTGAAAAAAGATCTAGGGGTGATTGCTCATGATTGATGGTTCATTATAGGTTTACTATATCAATGCTCCCCGCCTTTTCCAATTAATAAATCTGGTCCAATAATCCACAAACAAGGCTCAAAGATAAGTATGCTTATCATCCAAGGTCCAATGCCCTCCAAGGGCTCTAGTGCTCCAACACCTCTGCAATTTAAGTTCTCCTTGAGTCCTATAAATTTTGGTGAGATGTTCTAGCTTCATGCAACTTTTTACTATCCCTAATATCAACCAAAAAATCGCATAAACAAGAAAGTAAAATGCAGATAGAACATACCAACAGGATCGATAGAAGACAAACCAAAAATATGTGTGTTGGTGCTACACAAATAACAGATGCTTCAACATCAGGATGTTTCAACCAACAAAGTCTCAATAAGGTCACCAAATTTGAGGCTGCACTCCCTCCTGACAAAGAAGCTCGCCTCAACCAAAAGTCAACGAAAATCAATCTCTTATCATAAATAATGGTTAAATTTCCGCCAGCAGCTAAGAAAATCAACACAACCCGCCAAAAGTCAATGTCCAAATTTCCGATTTCTCGTGCTAATAAATGCACTGCAGTAAACCAGGGAATTTCCGGGGGATGACGGTCAAGTGACCAAGCGTTGACCAAAGTCAACGTTGGTCAACTCGCCGAAACCTTAGGTCGAAACATAAATTTCTTCTGCCGCGTTTTCTCCCACGTGTAATGAAGAGCCTCCAAGTGATCAACCAATCGATGGGATGAGAATGTGAGGATGGATGAGTGAAAATGACCCTCAATGTTGACCTATTTATATCCATCAATGAGGCTTCTGTGCACAAACCGTCAGCTTCTAAGCCTACATTTCATTTTCTAAAGCACCTAAACATATATTTTTAAAATAATTCAAACATTACTCGCTTCATCGGATCAAGATGATCTTAGATCGATCTTGCACCCTCGAAAGAGGAATCCAAACAAAAATATTAAAAGATTTCATCCGAGCATCACATGGAGTTTGGACCTAGTTGTCCAAAATTAACACTCCCTCTCAACTAGGAGAACTCCATCCACCTCGTGCCATCCAAACATCGCGTAAGGTCATCCCGCCGCCGTAACTTGCTTTGCTTCTGCTCTTTATTTCGTAAATAAAAGTGGTCGCCAAAGACATCATTCCCTACGATAGATTCAGCCGCAGGTCCGAAACCTCTATATGACTCAAAAAGAGTCTCTTACCAACCCGAAGTTGGTTTATCCGATCCAAAGTTAGTAGGAGGTTTGAAACTCACCAGACTTGATCCCGTACTCAAGTGACAATACATGCCATCCCTAGACGAGAGAGTACGACAATCTCGATGCATCCATCAAGATCCTGCCATCGGTCTCTAGCTTTTCCCACCTTCACCGCCCGCCAAATGAGAGTTACTCTCTATGAGTCCTGCTTCTCAATGGGTAAGATGCATACGGCCACGTATCATGAGGAACCAACTCAATTATCATAACGGGGGTACAAGCACCACAAGGTTCGAATAAGCTCACCACGTTTTGTGCTTATAGCTCCGGAAGCTATCCCCAAAGCCCCTGAGAGCTCCAAGAGCCCATCGTCCAACAAAGACCACCGCACAGGTTGTTCCATGATTCCAAGATTCTCACTAAGGTTAGGAACTTGACCTTCACCAAGGGCTTTGTGAGAATATCCACAATTGTCACGAATTTATATGACTCGAGCCTTACTTCGCGCCTCGCCGTACATATCCCGGATAAAGTGGTACCGGGAGACCACAAGTGATCGGATATGGTTATCATAGAGTATCACGCAAGTGGGTATCTAGCACATGCCCAAACAACTTCCATCAAGAGCTTTCGCAACCAAATTGTTTGCGAATCACAATGAAAATATACGGCTTAATTATTTTAGCCCTTTCGTTGCTCATGCATAGCCACCCACTTTGCTTTCCGTTTCATCCATGATATCGGCTGCACTCAAGTGTGAAGCAACATCCCGATGTGCTCTTACGATCCACCACACCGCCAACTTCAATCGACATCGCATATCCATGGAGGTCACGTTTCATGAAATGTATTCAAAGATGGTTTATCGCGTGCCCGAAGATATCTCAAACGCATTCTTGGCACCAACCCAAAGAATGTGATGAGGTTCAACCATATGTTGACTCAAAGTGTTCACCTAAAACATATGTCCTGACGGTGTTCACTAAGAAATTTCATCAGGGCTCCCCATGGAGTTGATGATACTTAGTAGGATTTGCTAGCATAGGCTCAGCAGGTTGCTACCTAATCCCTTCTTAAAGTTGATCTCCATCGTTGCTGACACCGACTACACCATCATTCCAAATCTTCCGTTAAGCTTCACAATATATTTTTTCAGAAAGGAAATCTCGCCGTGTCTCTTTTGCCGTACCCTCCAGGCCTAGGAAGTAATGCATCGCTCCTAGGTCCTTCATCTCTAACTCGCCAGCCTCCCCCTCCCTCTTGCACCGATGAATGAGAGGGTCAACACCTCGTCAGAAGAGGTCGTCCACATATAGCACCTTAATGAGAGGCTTTTCTATCAACTTTGAAGTAAAGGTTCGGATCAACATTGCTACGAGTGAAGCTCGCCATCAAAGCTCGTACTGCTTTGGTGCTTGCTTCAACCCATAGAGGGCTTTCTTCAACCCGCAAAACATGGGTGTCCCGATCTTGAACTTCTCAACCCGTAGAGGTTAGTTCCACACAATACCTCTTTCCTTTATGGCACCATGTAGAAATGCGCTCACATCCGTCTGAAAGAAGATTCCATCCTTGCGTAGGCAAACAAGGGCTACATAGACTGAGTGTGCATATCGGGCCACAAAAAAAAAATGTGATATCATCATAGTCTACGCTTCTCTTTGAGAGAAGCCATGGGCAAATTAATCTTGCCTTGAACTTTTCTTAACACTACCATCGATCCATGTGCTTGATCTTATAGAGCCATTTTGAGGTGAAAAACCGTTGTCCTCCGGCTTCGAACCACATCCGACATCATTCTCTTCATAATGTACTCATGACTCCTTCGTGGGCATAGCATCCTTCCGTACTCTGATGTCATTTCTACTTCCTCAAAAGATCCTGCAGCTCATTAGGCCATTGTATTTCACAATGCCATACTTGTATCTATTCGGCTTCTTGCTTTCATGGCTGTCCCTCTTGGGGCCATATGTCTCATCCCTCGAGAGTATCCCTTAAGCCATGATGGTCTCTTCCTCATCAAGGAGGTGGATCAATAGGGTCCATCGGCCCTTCAACATCATCCTGGGCTTTCTTTGATTTCCTTTTAGGCCTTGCTTCATGATCTTCCTCGATTTCTGAAGATTGATTACTTCCCAGGAAGCATCTTCACAAAGGTAACATCGTGGCATATCTCCACTTTGACTGAAAATGTAATAGACTCCTATAGGCCAAGTTTGCCACAGTCCACAAACATTCCTCTTTTCTCAAGCATCCAGCTTGCTCCTTTCTCTCCTTCACATACATGAAAACAAATGTGACATCCAAAAACTCTAAAAATGTGAGACGCTGAAGCCACTGTGAGAAAACCTCTTTGGGAGCTCTTTGGAGTCCGTGAGGCGAATGTGGCCATCGGTTTTGTATGTACACGACAGTTCTGCAGCTTTCCACGTAAACTTTGGAAGACCTTAACACAGGCATGCACGGTGCCCACAATGGTCCCCGTTTCCTTTCTTTCAAGAATAATGCCATTCCTCTCGCTCAGGAGTATATACAAATGTGGTCTCCTCTTGATGCTGCCTTTCTCTCGCAAAGTTCTTGAACTTGTTCATCTCATATTTAGTGCCATTATCGATCCTCAATATCTTGATCTTCTTCCCTCGTTAATTTTCCACCAAGGCTTTGAAGGTACGAAACCACATGAAAGCCTCATCCTTCTTCAAGAAGTAATATCCAGTTTACAGAGAAGTCATCTATGAACGGCGCATAATAAGCAAGAACATCCTTCCCAAGGATGTCATGGGAAAGATACTGGGACAGATCATTAATGTATCGCTTGCAAGACATCGATGTCTTGTGACACTTGGAGGGGAAAGGTCCCTTGTATGCTTTCCTTCCTACATGCCCTCGATACACCTTCATGATCATTCTTGAATTCAGTATCCCCATCACCACCTTCCGTTTCCTTCTAAAAGGGCTTTGTAGTGAAGGTGTCCAAACCTCCGCGCCATAGTTCAACACATGATAGTACGTGCTATCGCCCTCCCATGGTTTCCTCCAACTCGGCAGAGTGTAACAATCAACTCCCTTAAAACCCTGCACCGGTGGATAGCTTCCTTGAACCTTCTTCCGTGGCTATGCACCTTCCCATCAACGAATGCCATATCAACCTTTGTCTTCCATGGCCGAAATAGACACAAGGTTCTTCTTCAAATCGTGTACATATAAGACATCTTGCAAGCAGAGACTGGCCTCTCAGATATGGAGGGTCACAGCCCCCTCGCCCCTTTCACTAGATATGTAAGACATTTCCAAGGATAATTTTCTGCTAATATCCTTCTCAGCCCATGTCAAAAAGTTCTTCCTTGAACTCAAAGTGATGTGCCTTGAGGCACCACTATCTATCAACCATCCATATAGTGTGTTGGGTGGAGATGCAACAGAGGGCAGACACAAGAATGAATTCATTTCATTTATCATCGCAACATTTGATTCCTCATACCTGGAATTTCTCGACCTTTTGTAAGGTTGACCATTTCCACCCGCAGGGAGCCTTCCTCTTTCCTTTGAACCGTTGTTCTCGTGATTGCCATTCCTTTGGTTGCTGTTGTTGTCATCATCATCTGAGAATCCTTCTTGAAAGGTCATTCTCTAGCATAGTATTGGCCTTGTGACATGTGTAACATTTGCCTTTCTCTCAGCCGCTTTCCTTTGTTCCCGCATCACCAAAGTTCTTCTTCTTAGCACGAGCAACAGCGCAACATTTTCCATTTTCATATTCCTTCATCCTGTCTCTTCTTGTACATCTCGATAGTACTTTGTCAAAATCATGTATCACATTACATGAGAATGACAATGTTGAATACATGCCATTCGGATGAGAGACCTCCTTAAGTGTGGTGAGAACCATCTCTTGATCACTTATTGTCTCCCCAATAACCAAAAGATTATTTCTTGACGCCGCTTTAGAAACATGATTGGATGGACTCATCCCCGCCTTCTTCGCATTCTTCACTTGATTCTCAGCAATAGGACTTGATTTGCATTGTTGGCCTTGAACATGTTGACCAAACTTATCATACATTCCCTGGATGTGCCCACCAAGAGATGTAGGCAACCTGACTCTCATGAATTGAGTCTCCCATCACCGCCTTTGCTTTGATTTCCCCTTCTCTATACTTCGACTTGGTGGCAGCAGGGCATGTTGGATGAGGCTCTTGGATTTTACCTTGCACGAGTCCATGACATCTTGGTCTTCCAACAACATAGGATCCAATGTCATCTTCCGCATGGAAGTCTTACTTCCCGCTCAATTTGTCATAAGCTTTAAAGCCATTGTAGTTTGAGGTACCCCATGCTCTTTAGTGATCGCTAAAAACTTCAATGTCTTCACCTCACCGAAACCATGTAAATTTTTGTAGATGTTCTATGCTTGATGCAACTTTCTCATTTCTTTTATCCCCAATATCAACCCTCGCAATCACATAAACAAGAAAGTAAAATGCGTATAGAACATACCGCAGATCGACAGACAAGCCAAAAATATATGTGCCGGGTGCGTTACTATGTCAACAGATGCTTCAACCAAGAAAGGCTCAATACGGTTAGCCAACCTTAAGTGTCACACAACCCTCTCTGGACAAAGAAGATCAATCAACCAAAAAGTCAACGAAAGTCAACGGGGTCATATAACCCAACAAACAGAGGCAAAAAGTCAATGCAACCCAATCAAAAGTCAACGTCCGCCTTGATTGTACAATAAATGCATCGCAAAAATCGCACGGGGGACGTATTTGGGTCTATTCGATCGCGTTGACAAATGCATCAAGCGCTGGACCAAAGTCAACGCCGGTCAACTTCAAGGCTCGAAACCCTAGGTTGAAAACATAAATTTCCTATTGCCGCGCTTTCCCCACGTGTGGATGAAGAAGAGCTCCAAGTGATCGAACCAATCGACATGATGAGAGAATGTGTGAGGATGGATGAGTGAAAATGACCTCCAACGTCGACCTATTTATATCCATCAATGAGGGTGTGTGACACAACCGCCGAGCTTCAAGCCTACATTTCATTTCTCAAAGCCGATTCGCACATATTTTGAATAAATTCAAAATAAACGTTTTTCTCCATCTCGTGGATCAAGATGATCTTTAGATCGATCTTTAAACTTCCAAAGATAAATCTAATAAAAATATTGGGATCTCGCATTCGAGCATCACAACATGGAGTTTGGACCTAGTTAAACCAAAAATTAATGAGTCCACCCCAACCACATTATCACCGTTACAACTTAGGCATCCTCAAGTCAACTCTAAGATTACATCTAATCATCTAAGTGACACAATGCTATCAAGGGCTCGTTGCCTCCTCTTTGAATGCCAAATGCTCCTCCTCCATTGTAAGGCTATCTCTGTGCAAGTAACCTCCTTCATGTGGCCAAGATATAGAATATTATTAGCTTGTCTAAATATCTCCAATGCTTCACAAGAATGCCAATCAAGCATCTATATGACATCTAACAAGAAATGCAATCCACATCCAATTTGAAATCCCATCATGAATCAATCAAGCTCTACCCATACAACATTTACCTCACTCGAATGAAGCACCCCCAACGTGGTGTAAACACTTTTAGAGTAATCTTGAAAGCAACACTCTCTTTTTATGAGTAAAGAGTTTTCACCAACACTTGTTAACTCTCTTGGAACTAAACAAACTTGACATTTGTAAATTTGAACTTGCTATAGCGTTGAAATCCAACCACTATCTTTTGAAGAGGAATTATCAATCATCCATCACACTCCTCCACCAAGGCATCGCACTTAACCTCTCAAACCACTGCGTACACACACAAGTCGATGACATCAAGGCAACATAGCTAGAATATTTCCTAGAGGTATATTTGTCAGATCTAGGATTTTTGTGTTGGAGTAGAAGGTATGCATATCCATCCCTAGTCTCACCTTGTCAACTCCTGAATCTTGTTGCCACAAACTCTACAGCATGGAGAGGGGTACCCCGCAAGGCTATCACTAGACTAAGTGACAACAATGGGGTGATGGCTCACTATCACCACGTGCCCAAAACCCGTTGCTATTTATGGATTTTAACCAATGGGAGGAGTCATTACAGATGTATATAAGCCACCTAATAGATATTCTAAGTTTAAAGGTAAGGTGGACAGCAAGAGGCTCTCCAAGGGAAAGAAATTAAGAATCAATTTACGCACAAGGCTCTGGGGGTAGAGAGACCACTTTCCTTGAAGAGGCCAAATTAGGGGTAAACACAAGATGTAGCGTTTGATTGATAAAGTTGAGAGTTGAAATGATCAATGCTCTAGGTGTAAATAGAAAAGGCTTCCGTAATGTATCCCAACAAATAGCGTACATGAAGCCCTAGAAGTCCCCATGAAGCTACAACCAAATTAGGGTTTACTAGGGAAATTATTTTTCAACCACCAACCTCAATGTTATAGATTTTCCAAGGCCCAAACTTTCTCCCGTCAATTCGCACTAGCCCAGCTAGTCGCTTGGCCTTAAGAGGGATGAATTAGGTAGCACAGAAAATAGTAAAATTTATGGATAAGAATTGACTTGATCACCAACAAAGGATGGCTGCCTAGTCCTATGGTTTAGAGTCTCATGGATTCTTTAGTTACTAAACTTGCAAATCAGTTAGGACATTTTGATGCGTTAGCATTAAAAACGCTAACTATTACCTTTGTGAGGGACCAAAATTGCTTGGAGAGCTAATGTAAGATGACCAATGGGATTTCCATTCACATATCATACAATGAGTAATGCATGGTAATAAAATTAGATATTCAACAAAATTAGGCACAATATTTTACCTAGATCACCAATTTATTCCGTACATTAGACAAGCAAATAAGAATTTTTCAATATAAAGGCACTTATAGGACAATATGTGTACAATCCAATCATTGATCGAAGGCAACTTATCCCAAGACATGATAATAGCTCCAGAAAAGATTTTCTCCATAGATCACATCTCCCTCCAGCAGGGGCATGGGCCGAAATTCCCAAGTAGAGAGTTCAAATTCACAAGACATGATGATTTACAAAAGATTACAGAAAATTTCAATCTTACAAAAAATCCTATTGGAATAATCGATTTTCATTTCCCTACTTGTGTTCTTTAATTTACATGTTATTTACAACATACTTCAAATAGTATTAATGCAAATACACCGCAACCTACACCAATATACATCAAGTTCTCAAAATAAGAGCGAGACAAACACACAAAGGACAAACTTATTGACCAAATGTCCCCGTAAAAAACCAATGCGGGAAAACCGGCAACAAATCTAAGGGTTTTTATTATTAAGCAACAATTTTCCGAAATTTCCACGTTTTCCGCCGGCCATTTAGTAGAAAGAATTCATGGTAGACAAAAATAGTGAGTTTTGACTCTCGCCACCGCAAGTCCTCTGCCGATTCGGATCCGAACTAGCGAAACTCGAGTTGCCTCCGCGCAACAGATGCGTAGGCCCGCGTGCATGATGAGTATTGCGTCACCTCTTTCTCCCGAATCGATCCGCTCTCTCGGAAATTGAGTTTCGCCCCCACCTCGTAAACCGATCTCCAACAAAACCTAGATGGCTCTTTGAAACATCATGTAGCCTCTCGGTGGGCTCGGGCACACGCCTGGGATTGCCTACCTCTCTCGTCGCGTTAAGTGCTTACCTGTCTCCGCTACGCCACTCCGCCGTGTACTCTCAGGCCCCCTATACCCAATAATCGTTTCTCGCTCTCGCCCGCACTTAATGACTTAGACTTTGACTTTCACGTGAGCAATCGCTTCCATCGAAGAATTCGATCCCGCATTCACTCGTGTGTGTTCTCCAACCCACCCTCAACCCTTCCTTTGTACTTTCTTGTTGAAGGATCAACGACCGTGATCAAATCTTTAATCACCACTTACATTAAAAACAGACTTGATCCTTGTCACTTGAAGCTTCTCACCTACATTTACATTTAATTACTTTAATTATTTTAATTTCCTAAGTTTTAACTTAAAAATTCATTAAAAATAATAATTATTTGAATAACATGCACTCCGAGCTTTAATTTCTCCAAATGATTTCTCGGGTCTTGGAGATCTCATGTTCTAGTCCCTCCACAAAATTTCCGAGCTAGAGCACATCCAAGGCTACTACTGTAAATTAACACACTCCCCTCCACTTAGAAGCATCACCCTATCCACGACATACATTCATCTTCAGACTGCTGATGCTACCACCACTTATTGCTCTTCATCCACTTCTGCTGAGCCACCAGATTCGACACTGCTCACCCCTTATGACTCACCTATCCAGGATCAGGCAGAATCCTCTCAAAATGTTACCAAGGTTTAATTAAGATCGCTAACAAGTAAATTTCTCTCTCGTACCCAACTCGCTTGCCGAAGAGCGTTGTCTGAAAGACATCCCAAATCTTGACATACTAGCCGCCACACCCCATGTCAAGCCTTCCGTCGCTAATCACAATGACTTTCTTGATGTCACGCCGACCGTTGTCGCCCACACCGCACTACACCACTCGTGCACCGCGCATATTGCCGCTACGCTCGCCGCCGCTCTCGTTTCACGCGTTTCGTGACTTTGGCGTCAGCTCGCAATTGTCGGTCCATCATCCTCGCACAAACCACACCCGTCATTTTTCACTTTCGTCAAGGGCTCCGTAGCCGTGTGATCCAAGAAGAGCTGGGGCAACTATAGCTCCATATTTCCCCACTCGTTTCTAGATCCTACCCTTTCTCTCTCGTCGTAGCTCCAATCTATAGCTCCATATCGCCCCACTCGTCTCGATGCATGAGCACTCATGGCACATCCATCGTCATCCTCTCATCACTGAGGGAGCAATCTTCAAGTTAGACTTCTCTTCTTCGCCTTCTTCTTCGTAGGGTATCGTGGTGAAATGTCCCATTTCTCCACATCTCAAGCATCTCGACTTTCGAGAGGTCCTTTCTCGTCTCTACCGCCCTTGTTGTCCCTTTGATGCGATAGCCACATCTTTCTCTTCCTCGTTGACTTTGATCCCTTTACCGCCGGCTTCTCGCCTTCTTTGGTCCACTCGTCCGATTTCTTCTTGTCGAAGAGTCGCTCTGCTATAACTTCCTTAGGAAGAGTAGCCCGCCAAAATGCTTGACACAAGTTTCTGAAGTCTTCATGACCTGATTTAGGCGCCTCCTCAATTATAATCCAACATCTGTGACTACGAAGGTAGTTGATCCCGATCCTCGGTAATCCGATAAGGAAGGGATCGACTTCATCTCCTCTCCGGGTCTCGAAACAATCTTAGCCATTCTCAGCAACATATTCCGCCGGATCGAAGATTCCCTCGTACAATGTGGCCAAGGCCACCCACACTTCCCCTTAATGTGTTCTTCGCTAATATGCTGTGGATCACATGATCCTGACTCCGTCCATGATCATGCGCTTCACTTTCGCTTGAGCCTCCTCCTATCACTTCTTGAGAGGATCAATTTCTACCGAAACAACACGGTGGTTCAGATCCTTGATGCGATGTTCATCCAAAACCTGCCAAGATCCTAGCCTTCAAGATGACAAAGTTGGATGTCTGATCCAACCCGTCCCGATCCCTTAGTCCACTTGCGCCATCTCCTCGCTCAACTAAGTACGAATGTAAGCCTTTCTCCATCTTCCGTCGTTATCCCAACAAAACTTGATCTCGGATTTCTTCGCGCTAGAAATCCTCTAAGGAACAAGCTCCTCTAAATCTCGATTTCCTTAACGAAAATCCTTCACAAATGTCGAAGCACCTCCTCTCGATATTGCTTTGTTGTTGCTCAACACTAGATCTAGACTTCTTCGCAAGAAATCTTTTGAGGAACTGACTCCCTCTACTTTTCGCCCTACTAGACACCGCCGCACCAAGAGAATCAACGTCCCACCAACAACTCCAAATAAAAATTTGCATTGCACTTCCAACCATGGCAACCTGAAAATGAGACTCAATAGCCTCCGAGCTGGCCCAACAATCATTGCGCCGCCTTCTCGCAGCTTACAACGTCACCCTAATTCAAGCACGGTGCTCGCGTGAGTTTTCCTTTACAGACTACGTCACCCTTCCTCTACTTCTCTAGTTCGAATCGTGGTCTTCGGATCGCCGGTTTCCCCGCAACAAATTTTCCTTCCCTTTCGCTAATGGCTTCGCTTCTCCTTGATTTGCAATCGTTTGACGCCATGTAGTACCCTCGAATCTTACAAACAAAAATCCTACCGTAGTTAATTGATTTTACTTCCTACTTGTGGAAGCTTGACTTACAAGTTATTTACAACATACTTCAAACAATGAGCAATGCACACACTAACCTACGCCAATATACAGTCATATTGAAAAATAAGATGAGACAAACACACAAAGGACACATATTTTTGGACTAAACATCCTCTAAAACCCAAAGGTGGTGAAATGGTCGTAACATATTTGAGGGTTTTTATTTTTAAGCAACAATTTTCTCGAGTACAATCTTCGAATGCCTTGTCGACTCATTTAGTATAGAGTTCACACAGAAAACAAATAGTGAGTTTTACCTCACAAAGCAAGTCTTGGATGATCTCGACCCGAATCGGGTGAAACCCCAACTCCTCTCGCACTACCTCTCGCGCAAAGAGATGCGTAGGTCGCATGGGGATGGTCAGGACTGTGCCACCTCTTCTCTCGAATCGATCCGCTTCTTGAAAATCGAAGCCTGGGCCTCTCCTCCGCCTCGAACCCGATCTCTCAAAACTCACATCACGCTGGAAAACATTGTAGTTCTCGGCGAGAGCCATGGCTCATGTCACCCTCTCTTCTTCCTGGACCTGGGTGTCACCTCTCCCGGTGGCTTCGCCGCTTCCTCCGGGATGGCTCTGCTGTCATTGCACTCTATCCTCCCGGACCAACACTCTGCTCATTTCTCACCGCATTGAATCACTTAGATCTTATCTTCATTCTGGGAAAGTAATCGCTTGTTATTAGTGAGACCATCTCCGCATCACCTCAGCCTCTGTGTGTTCTCGTAACCACCCTCAAGCCTTCCTTTACACTTTCCCAAAGGATAATCACCTCGTGATCAAATCTTTAATCAACAACTAAGATTAAACATACTTGATTCCTCGCCACTTAGAAGCTTCTTACCCACATTCACATTAATTCACTTTAATTATTTTAATTTCCAAGCTTAACTCAGCTCCATTAAAAATAATTAATTATTCATAGTCATACACCGGCTTAAATTTTCTCCAAATGATTTCCTGTCTCGAGATCTCGTGTGTTCTACCTCTCCACAAAATTTCAAGCTAGAGCACATATCCACGCAATCAAAAATCAATAAATGATCCTCTCCTCTATTTATATGAGGAGGACAAGACATAACTAGCCTTAAAATCCCCTAAAATACAAGTAAAATCACAATACAACCTTGGGTTACAAGCCAACCCAACTAGCTTAGACAATAAATCGAATGAGCACCCACATGTGTCATGAGGCATAAGAAGGCTGACGATCCAATAAATGAGCTCCATGTGGCATGTTTTGAGGCTTTATGCCAAGTGTGGTGTAGAAGCCTTTAAAAATCTTCATTTGATGGTTGGCCCTCGAATTTTCATTAATATCCCTCCTCGTGATCCCCAAAATCCACTGGGGTGCCAAAAGGTTGTCTCTCGAGTCTCGCATCGCCTTAACAATGTGCATCTTTGCTCCACCGCTGAGGGCTTTCCAGGTGCTACTAACCCTCCCATGTCATAGAAGGTGAGACCATCCTCATCCGGGCCCCGAATCACCTGCCATCCCTCATATGGCAGGTTAGGGTTGGCCTAGTGGCATGCTAGTTCTGTGTATCATCCCAAGAATCATCAAACGTAGTGCAAAGTGGTAGAATGCTCTAGGTGCAGAATGAGGTTTCCAGGGGTAGATATGATGTATGTGTCGCTAGGTGCTCGTGAGACCCAAGGCCCTCAATGCTTCACCTTAGTGTGCCAACAATATACTTCTCTGGGGTTGGGTTCCTTGTGGTAAGGCGCCCGGTGTCATGGGCTACCGAACCACCTCATAATCACCCTTAGCCATCCCCCACGCAGCCTCCCTCTCTCGATTCCACCTCACAAAACCGGTAAATCTCCTTCTCTCTTTGGTAGTGACAAATACCCTCTCTCGCGTACACAAATCACAAGCTAGAGTGCAAACAGCAAGAAAAAATTCAGCTTTTTTCCCTAACTTATGCTGACTCGACACCTCGCTCATGAGTTTTTGAAAACTCTCGATTTTATCTCAGTTTTACGATTAAATTCGAGTTTTTGATTTTTGAAAAATCGTGAAAACTCGCCGAGAACATCGACAACTTGAAAAAATTGTGACTTCCAATGTTATCGCAATTTTATCGAGACTTTTTCCATAGTGGTTGAACCCGAAGAATGGAGGTGGAATATGGGCTTGTACCGTAAGAAGGAAAGAGGTAAGCATGAAATAGGATAGATAGAACATGCTACCTCAATCAAGGATTTCTCGAGTAGTGCCCCCCTCTTATACCCATTGGGCCATTAGGGAGGTTCCACTAGAATAGATTGAAGATTAACCCCCCATTTAAGGTGAGGGAACAAGATCACTTGGCCAAAAACCCCTCCTTCCAGGTCACACCATAATCCATATAATCCCAAATACAAACACATAAGCACTTAATGCAAAACGAATAAAGTAATCTTTTGATTGAAGCCCACCTTTCGTCCATGCGTGCCTTCACGATGGGTGAGAAGGCACATGACTAATGCAGTGGCGTAGATAAAATGCCACATTTTCAACTAGTGGTAGCTTAGGGGCAACATGGTTGGTCGAATGGATGTAAAGAACAGAGAAAAGTTTTCTTCTATAGGGTCACCAACTCACCCATTCTAGTGGGTAACAAATCTAACTACCTTAAGTCTTTGAATTATTTTTTGGAATAAGAACCTTCTCATTCTCCCCAACACATAAGGAAAATCCTAGGAACTAGAAGATCTTACATCTTCATCGAACTTTACATCTCTCGCTTTCTTACCGTCTTCTCGCCATGTTGGAATATAGACCTTGTGAGCCTTGGAAGTCTTAGTGTATCCAACAACAAATAGTCTCGAACCTCCAAAGAACGTTGACTACCTAAGTAACGAAAGGAACAGGAACCCTAGATCATGAGCTACGTACCGTTGATTTTTGGGTAGTGATTTGATGTGCTCTAGCTCCAAAACTTTGCAGGGCTAGACAAACATGAGATCTCCAAGACCCCATAAATCAAGCTTGGAGAAATTCACCGAGCTGCTTATTCAAATAATTATTTATTTTAATGGAGACCCTAAGTCTAAACTTAGGAAATTAAATAATTAAAGTGAATTAATTTAACATGTGGGTGAGTGTTCTAAGTGAAGAAGATGATGAACAATATGAAAAGTATAAAGGAAGGTTTAGGCTGCATGAGAATACACATGAATCTAAGAGATTTAATTTGACGGAGCAAAGTTGCTCTAATGGTTGGCCTGAGGAGTGATTCAAAGGCAGCAAAGAAGCGAAGATGCGACCGGGTTAGGACCAAGAGTACATAGCAGCAAGGGCAAGCAGGCGTAGAGGGACCGGGGGCCGCAACTTTCACCAAGAGAGGTGATACGCACATCAGAGAGGGTGACGGCACCCACGCAGGGCTCACGATGGCTCCGAGAGACACGAGATTTAGATGGAGACTCGGGGTTTTTGAGTTTGAGGGTTGAAACTTAGTTTATGAGAGATAGATCTGGGGAGAGAGAAGTGTGACAGCCCTCGCCTAGACCCACAGCCTACTCATGTACTACGTGCAGGCATCGCGTACGTTGCCGACTTCACCGCTTCTCGATCCGATCAAAGTTGGACTTGCAATGTGAGGTAAACCTACGATTTATTTCTATTTGCCAAGGTTTTTCTCATTGGGTATTTGAGCCCTGCACCCTAGATGTACTCGTAATACCGCCGCCAATATAAACCTTCAAATCCGTTGCATTGGTTTTCCCGCATCAGTTTTTTCGGACATTTGTCCGAAAATACGTGTCCCTTGCTTGAATGCATCACTTATTTTTTAGTACTTGGATTCGTATAAGTGTGTAGGCGTAAAGGTATTTGCATTAGTATTTTTATTGAAGCTTCGTAAAAATAACTTGTAATTTAAATATGGAAAGTAGGTAATGCAACCGATTTATGTTAAAGAGGGGATTTCATGTAACTTAGATTCAAAATTTTTCAGCATGGTATCGTGAGCAATGCGCATCGAGAGTTGAAGCCATTCGTGAAAAGACGATGGAAATTTGCCGCAGAAGGAAGTTGGGTTCCCGAGTGAGAGCCCCGAACTAGAAAGAGGGGATAGGAAGGGTGACACAGCTCACTGAGGGGCTCACGCAGCCCGCGCGCTAGGGCCAGGGCAGACGCTTGTAGCCGTATTGCAGGGCAACACAGCCCCTATTGGGCCGAACGCAGGTTTTGAGCCTCCGTTTCTTTTCTAAGTTGACGAGGCCCGAAGAGCAATTCGATTTTCTTCGTGAGTTGTTGGTGGGCATTGATTCCGTTGGTGCAATGTGTTCAGCGGGGCAAAGGAAAAGAGAGAGGGAACAGCTCAAAAGACTTCTTGCCGTAGTCTAGGATCCAAAGCACTGATCAAGAACAAAGAGTGGTCGACAGCAATCGGAGCCCGGGACATCGCTTGGTGGAAGGATTTCGTGGAAGGAAATCTCAAGACGTAGGAGCTTGTTCCCGAGGGTTTCTAGCACCAAAGAAATCCGTATCCGAGTTTTTGGCTGGGCAAAAAGAAATAAAACCGGTGGCAAAGCCTCCGTTGGAAAATTTAAAGAACAAGGGAAATGATTTTCCCAAACACACAATAATAAAGGCAGTAGAGATATGCTAAAAAATTTCTTTAAACAATGACAACATAGTTATACAAAAATCACACATACACACACAAAGATATGAAACGAGAGAAGTTTTTTTTTTTCATTCTACTATTCTACTACTAAAAGCATATGAAATACATCTTTTTTAAGTACGCAGTGGTGGAGCTTGAAAATTCAATGCTCATTCAAAGCTCGACCGGAGCAGGGTAAACGTTGGTAAACTGTCCTTATGGCCGTGTTAGCCTTTCTTCATAAAATAATGCACAAAACTGTATGCCGACTCTGAAACCCTGTGCTCTCAGCTTTGAACCACATCGCATCCGCACCTCCATATGTCGCACTTCGTGTTTCGCCGATTTCAACATTTACCCGGGCACTTATCCTCCGGAAATAGCAATGCGAGATGTGTGATGGGATCCTTATTGCAAATCGCACGTCGCGACATTTAACTTTCGTCGCAACTTTTTTAACTTACGTATAATGTGAACCGCTATTGGGTGTGATATGCAATGGCGATATAACATCGCAATGCCGCAAGGTTTAGGACCGGGAAAAAAGGTAAGTTCTAATCCTCTTTACGCGATGTGTGCGACGCGCCGAGTGGTTGGCGATGCAAAGAGGCAAGGGTAAAGGTAAAGCGGAAAAACTATGTTCATTGCGGAAATGACGTCGTATGGAATATATATTAAAAGTCCCACTATATCGCATCACAAAGTTTGTAGGATTCGCTAAATTGAGTTATGCTTAAAAAGTTAAACCTTGCGAGGTGCGTAATGCGATCAAGAGGTAGATGACAAGTGAAATTACTACATGGTGTGATGGTTGGGCACCATTTTCTCGAATATTACTTTAAATTAAGTGGAAGTGGTAAATAAGCTTGTGGATTTAAATGTTTGGCCCATACAAATTGACTATGCCTGGCTTGTCCTTCTCTCGCAAACTCTATCCACACCGCAAAAACATTAACTAATGGTATGGCTATCGCTAGTTTATTTAATGCAAGTGCTGGGATTAATTTCCAACACTCCCCTTCTTTAATCACAACTACCGCCATTGACCATTCCCCAACAATCTCTCGAGATAAACAAAATTTTCACGTGCCAATGGCTTTGTGAAAATGTCTCTGCAAATTGTTCTCCTTTCCGACTCTGCAATGTTGCAACAACATTTCACCATTGTTAACTAATTCTTATGAAATGATATTTAGCATCAATGTGCTTTGTCCTTTGTGGAAAACAAAATTCTTTGATAGTGCAACCGTTGAACTATTATCACGTAAAATAGTGGTTGCTTTGTCTTGTTCATGACATAAATCCCGCAACATCTTCTCATCCAAACTCGCTGACATGCCGGCCGGGTCGTTGCGACGACATACTCGGCCTTCCGCTATTGACAATGAAACTATTAGCTACTTCTTGGAAGCCCATGATATGGCTCCCTAAATCCAAAAATGAATGAAAAACATATCCCGATGTGCTCTTCTCTCTCGTCATCCACACTTCCCCGCCCAATGACCGTCGCTGTAACCAATCGCCCTAAAAATCATCTCGTTGCTAAGTACAAAACACCATACTCCTTCGTCCCATTGACATACTCTTTAAAATTCTTTGGCCGGCGTGCTACTGTGTCTCTTGATGTCTCCATGAATCTTGACACCGCACTCACCGCATACATTATATGAGGCCTAGTTGCGCTTAAATACATTAGGTCGCCCACCATGCTTCGTATAATGTCGGGATTGACATTGCCGTAATCTTCCTCTAACTTCAACCTCAAAGGACAGCTTGAGTTGGTGATGAATTGCTATTCTCGTATATTAAACCTCTCTAAAATTTCGCAACATATTTTGCTTCGAGAGATAAAATCTCCATTTTCTCGTTTTCTTCACTTCTATGTCCAAAAAATATCTTAACAAACCCCAAGCCGGTCATTTCAAACTCACTTTTCATGACTCGCTTTGAAATCAACAATGAGAAAATCACTAACGCCCGTAAAATTCAAATCATCTACATACAAAACAACAATAAGAATCTTACCGTCACTTTCTTTGATGTAGAGTAGGTTCACCATCACATTTGTTGAAGCCATTTTCCATCGTGTAGGCATCTATCTCAGGCCATGCACGCTGCTTGCTTCTACCTATAAAGAGCTTTCCGCAACTTGCATACCTTGTGTTCTTTTTGGCCTCTACCTCATAACCAGGAGGTTGTTCCACATACACCTCCTCTTCGCATCTATTCAAGAATGCCGACTTCATGTCCATTTGATACACTTTTCCATTTTTGTTGTGCTACTATCGATAACACCGTACGCACTATATCCAAATTTGCGATCGCACAAAGGTTTCCTCATAGTCTCTCCCATGTTGTCGCTTGTAGCCTTTGACAACTAGCCTTGCTTTATGCCTTCTATCTTGCCTTCAATGTTGCTCTTGGTCTTATAGACCCATTCACTCCAATGACTTCTTTACCTTGCTGCTGTCCACTAACTCCCATGTGTCATTCCTTTCTATTGCTCCTATTTCCTTTTCAGTCCATTGCCTCAACCCATTTCTCTTCTTTACTATCTTCAAAGTGTATTGGGTCATCTACATGACAAAATAATGCAAATAAAGTTAAATGAATTATAACACTGGCTATCAACTTCTTCTTGTTCATAAATTTCAGTACTCTAAATTTCTGAATTTGGTCTCCTTTATGCTCGCCGAAGATGAGCTTAAAGGTGGTACTTGAAGTAGATGGAGTTTGGACAAAGCACCTGCCTGATCGTGCACGTCGTCCTCTATTACTTGCTTGCGTGTGCTTTGTCGTAGCTTATGGGTGGAGGAGGAGCCAACCACGAGAAATCACTGGGCTTACCAATTCCTCTTTGTCTTCATGTGACATACATGTCTTTACATTGATTGTCTTCTCTAAACTTGTCCATGCTTCCTCTTCTATGAACTTTAAATATCTCCACGACACACCCTCTGGTTGATGGACTGTAAAGCTTATATGTTTGGATCATCACCATAGAAATTTCAATCTTTACACTTTATGCAGAAATTGATATTGTTGACCCACAGGGCCTCCTCCCACTTAGTCAAGTTATTAAATTAAATAAATTCAAGTTAAAATCGGGCAAAAACATACACGTATCTCTACCAATCCAGGATCTCGAACAAGTTCATGCACACACGGGACAAAGTGACACGCTATTTCGTGACAAATAGTCCCCTGAAAACCCAATGCGGGAAAACCGGTCTCCGGGGTCGTTGGAGGGTTCATTATTAAGAATATTTCTCGAATACACAAATCAGGGTTCTAGATCCGGGAAATCTCGGGACAGAGAAAATACTAGATCTACAACTCACTCGCCGATCTAGGGCCAAAATAATGATCGATCCACACCCTCAAACGAGATTTAGAACTCGCCCCAAGATTAGGGCCTGTAAAAACCCTAGCGTCAGCTCTTTCTAAAAGACTCTACGCTCACCCGTTTCCTCAAACCCTCGCCGTTGCTCAAGAGATTGCGTTACCCTTAGACCGGTATAGCCGACGCGCCGCCCTAAGGGGCCCTACGTAACTCCTTTGAGGGTTTCTAACGAAAATCACGCCGTCCTTGGAGGATCGTATTGTCCTTGTCGTCGTTGTCGTCTCTTCTTTGCGCCGTCTCGAGTTGACCTGCCTCTCGTGTATCTTCAACCTTGGGATCGACCATCCCCTTGGCTTAAATTCTCTCAATGAAACACTTCTCGAGTATCTTATAAACTCGCCCGTAATCTCAACGTAGCTTTAGTGCTTTTCCGCTCTCGTGTGTCTTACAAATGATCCCAAGCTCTCTTCCCTTTATACTTTTCTCGTTGGACAAATCAACGACTCATGATCAAATCTCCTTGAATCAATGTCTAAGATTAAAAGAAAAGCTATCCTGTAGGACTAAGACAATTTCATCACATGTTTAATTAAATTTTCTTTTTTTAATTATTTAAGTTCTCCAAGTTTTAACTAAAATACATTGTTAAATTAATTAATTTAATATCTCCCTAAACTGGGATGAAATTTCCCAAATCTCTTCCTGGGTCTTGTAGATCAAGCGTACTCTAGTCCTCGTTATCTGCCGCACCTGTACCTACAGCTAGCTGAAAGCCTTAACCCCACAAGGTGTGCTGGTGGCAAGGAACTCGTAGAAGGGGTTGTCACACTAACTCCGACTTCCTCCTGCCAAGCTTATCTCTTAGGTTAGCTATGGGGGGGTGTAGTCCCTAAATGGAAAACTATGTTAAAGATGTGAGTTTTCTAGAGAGTTGTTAGAGTGTAAATACTACTTCTCTCGCATTTATAAGCAAAACGTGATATGAGCAATAACCATCAATACATAAGATAAACATGAAACATAATGAAACCGGGCCTCCAAAGTATTGCTCTTTGAAATGAAAATGTATTTGCTTAAATGAAGTTACATTCTTTCAAGATAAACCCATTAATGAAAGTGAGATGCAATTAAACTAGATTTGGATGCAATTAATCTTGGTTACTTTTAAATCTAAAATGCCAACCTAGGTGAGAAGTCCTCCTCTTCTACTTACTAAGGCAAAAATTGGTGCAATTGTAAGAAAAGAGGGGGCGAGGGCACGAGGGTGTCATTAACGATACCCGTCCTCGAGTCTTACGAGCCGCCGTGTGCCTCTCGCTCCTACAAGGGACAAGCCACCTTCATAACCGTGTGGTCACACACCTTTACCTTACTTCGCACCAAATGGAAGAATTTCCTTCCAAGAAAGCCTTTTCCTATGATTTCTATCAACCAAGCTTGTGCTTGGAGGTAAATTTTAAATATGCAACTAAGTCAATGCCTACTATGATATGCGCAAGTTTGCAAGTGCTATGTAAAAAATGGAAATCCTCTTTAGTAAGATTGTTCCACAAGATCACTTTATATATTTGCTCGAGTAAACATAAGATGCATAAGCTCTAAGAACATTTAAAATTGTGATGAATCAATTAAAAGTTTGATGTTTATGAACAATTAATTTGCATGTAAAGTAAATTGCACAAGCTAAAATGAAACTGAGATTTGTGCTCACAATAGCTTTGCAAAAAAGGAACTTTAAACTTGAGGAAATTAGCTTGACATGAAAATAAGTGACTGCTTTGAAAGACAAACTTTGTCAAATACACAATGTCAAAATGTTCTTAAAATGGAAATGTGGCTTTGAGATTTGTGAAGCAAACTTAGGAAAAAGAAATGCGACATTTGTGTTACTTCCCAATTAGAGCATGCATATGTGATGTGAAAGAAAATGGAAATGTCAAAACCACTAAGTCAATCCATCTACAAATCTCTTTTTTCCTTTGAAATAGAGAGATAGGAATGCCAATGGGTAAACCCCACGCCTCCCACAACAAAAAAAATACAAATTACGATTTTGCAAGAAGGAAATGACCATGAGGCCTTTTTCTAAACCAAGGAAAGTCTTTACAAATCAAAATTGAGACCATAGAATCTCCTCGGTATGAGAATTTCTAAAAAAAACTCAAAAAGAATCCGTACTTTACAATAGGAGAAGAGAAGCTAAGCCTCTTCTATGCCCACAACCCCAAGCAGAGAGAGGAAGTTATCTTCCTCATTTGAAATTCGTAGCCCAAAGGTCCCGTAAGAACTTGTTAGTAATTTCAGTCGTTCCACCAAGTCACAAGAAAAGTTTGGAAAGAGGGCTACAAAAACTAACCAAATATTAGACAAACATAAAATTACAAAATATTGCACAACAATTTACAAAAGGGGCTAAGCCAAAGAGTTCGAGTAAACTCTCCTCTTTGCTTAGTCTTCTTCAAACTCAGATATAAAATGAAAGCAATGAAGTATAATGTTTTAAAAGATATTCAAATTTAGAAGTATTCGGCTTCGTATACAAGATATGTCCCAAAACCCTTGCAAAACCACTCAGAAGATAAGACTACAAGACTCAAAGAACAAATGAGAGCTTCTTTGAGAATGTATCAAGAGTGGGTTGGTCTCCTCTAAAGACTTCCCCCAACACTTCTGATTCTTTGATCCCAACAAGATGTTCCTCCTACAAAACTTCAATCAAGAATTATTCCATATAGATCTAACAATAACAATGATAAGAAACTCTAGAGATTTATTTGAAACCAACTAGAGCATTCTATACTGAGCATACTCCTTAAATCAAATGTCAATGTAAGATAGCTCTCACATTAACAAATTACAAAAGCATATGTAAACAAATCTAGATCAAAGCATGAGAAAGGAATTATACCAATGATCAACAATTCATCACACTCCAAAAGAGGAACACCTCATGAAGAAACCCCAAAGTCTTTATTGATATTTCCCCGAAAGTGTGCAAGGTAGCAACTGCTTTCAAAGCAATAACAGCTAGTGCAAAACCATGATTACAATGAGAGCCCGAGGCTCATTTAAATAGGAAAATGGGAGCTAATCCCAATGAGATCAATCGACACTATAAGTGATAAGCCGAGTCTCCAAATGGCGCTGCAGATAATTAA
Source organism: Pinus albicaulis (assembly GCA_034641835.2). Taxonomy (NCBI): domain Eukaryota; kingdom Viridiplantae; phylum Streptophyta; class Pinopsida; order Pinales; family Pinaceae; genus Pinus; species Pinus albicaulis. The sequence continues at coordinate 256,649,350 of CM076579.1, forward strand.
GGAGGACTGCCACACGCTTAACCGGTTGAGTGCATTATCCCGTAGAACTGCGTTGTACATGTGTGCAAAAAAAGTGGGATGGAGAGGAGACAACCTCCTCCAAAACCCGTGTTTAATTTTCTCTCGTCACATACGCTTGTCTTTTCTTGAGCCGCGTGTGGACTAAAGTCCTCTTTACGTGATATTGTAGCAAGCTTAATTGGAGGTCGCGTCGATTTAGTGGCTCGTATGTTCCCTTAGGTTCACCGCTCTAATTGATGCGTATTCCCTTTTGAAAATTCCAAACGCACATTTTTTTGCCGCCAAATAGAGTACGTGAGTGGAGCTAAGAGTGAGTTTAACTCCCATATAATTCGTAAGCAGCTCCCCCCTTGCTATTCAACACATCTATTTTTAACCTGCCAACTAGCCGTCGGATATGCTCCGTATTAGCTTTAATTTGGCCGCTACGTATTTCACCAACTCATATGTTAATTTGAAATTTTAATTTCGATTGAATGTAGATACTGGGAGACAAGTGAAATTAAGTGGGGACAAGAACCATCCCATGTGATTTCCTTTGTCCCCACTCATCCTTTAACAATTCCGTGAAACACTTTCAAGCTGATTTTCACCTTTGAGTGGGTAATTCGAGTTCTCTTTTGACTCTACCACCCATGGTGATGGAAGTGGTTGCCATGTCATTCAATTTTTCCCCCTCTAATTTTAATGTGTACCAAAATGTTGAAATAAATCACATTATTTGGCACTTTAGCCATATATAATATTTCAACGCTACTTCTTTAACTCAACATGGGAAACCTTTGACTCTCTTTGACTTTTGAGTTGTGGTTCATGTGGTGGGCCCCACCCGGGTTGCCACATCATCTTTGACCCTCATCGACCCCATGTCAAAATTTAACTCATTTTTGACTTTGGAAAAATTTCCCGAATTTTTCCAATTATTGATTTTTTTTTTTTCTCATTTTTTCGCTAATCGACATTAGGAAAGCTTCCGCTTGAGGGACCATAAGTTGTTTTTTGACCTCCAAAGTGGGTCCTAGGATATCACGGTCTCCGAGGATGATTTTTCAAGTAGTCATGTATGTCTTGCTCGTTAATTTCTTTAAATTTTGCACTAAATTTCGTGGAATTTCAAAGTTTTTAGCCGGAGGAAAGACTTAGCTAAATCAACAATGTGGATCACCGCGGCTTCTAAAGATTATTCCCACCTTTATACTTTAATTAAGACAACGCTACAAAACTATCATTCTTCCCGAATACAATTTATAAGAGAGTATTTCATGCATATATCTAAGCATATATATAAATACAACTAATAGAAATACGATTTTATGCGATTCGTAAAGGAAATTTCCGCTTAGCTACATGGGAAATAATTGAATGCACAGACGATTTACTAAGGGCACTCCTCGTGCACTCCTCCCGTGATGGCGGATGTAATGAGCCCATCACCAAAACAACAATCCTCCCAACCGATCTAGGAACAATCCTGCACCTAAGATCACTCTTCTCGCTCCTGCCTAATCCCGTAATGGTGAAACTCCCTTCCAACGTCGATGCGTATCCTTCAATCTTCTCTTTCCGCACGTAATTTTTCTCCAAAAATTGCTTGGGTCCCCTCTCTCTCACATCCTCCTCCCCTTATATCCATTTCCTACCGCCCCCTCAATTCCCGAGATATTCTCACACTTATGAGGGTCCAAAACATTAAGGAGATATTATCTTCATTTAAGGAGGCATTTAATTTTAGAGAGATATGTTTTGGGGTAGGTGTAATAAATATCCTTTTTAGAATCCTTATCTAGTTACGTAGATTTTAATTTTGAATTTAATTTGTATTATATTATTTTTTTATAAATTAATTATTTTGCCTTAATTAATTTATGTTATTATTTTATTGGTTCATCCACATATGATTTTAACTGAAGACCCATTTATTAATTAGGAATGGGTCATTACATTCTTCCTCCCTTTCCGTAAAAACTTCGTCCCGAAGTTAGGTTCGTATACTCATATCGATGAATTATGTTTTTAGAGGTTAGCACAAGTGAGAAGATTTGTATTTTATGATTAAATTCCATCTCAAGATGCATGTTCCACTTTTCTTCTTTCATCTCATCCGCTCTGCTGCATTCTAACCTTTCCATCCTCCCTAATCTCTTCCACTCCCATCCTATCCGTCCCACAGAATATGACATGGCACACAGTTTTACCGATCCATTCATAGACCTTAAGGGTACCAACGCGATTATATCGAATTCATATGCTCTCAGGCAACCATGTCATCATTACACGTCTAAAGGAGCGTGACTCGCACAGCTCTCCCATGACTCCGGCACGGAGGATAAATAAAGGGCAACACCTCCACCTCCCGTAGAACCATGGCTTCACACCCTATCATGGAATCACATGGAGTCTCAACGTTCGATTTCGTCATCACGATATTGCTCTTGCAGAACTCCGTGTTCACGAAGTGCAATCACCTGTACACAACCGCAATGTAAACACTCGTACACATATTACATAAAGATATGCATCTGGTATCGTTCTCATAACCACCCTACTCATAACAACCTCTACATATTCATAATACTTTGATTTTTATGATATCAATCCTAGAACTTATATATAAAAAGAAAATTTGTTCACATAGGACTTTATAGGTCAAATAAAAAATTTCATTTCGGGATAACGTTTCTATTTAGTTCATGCTATGTTCTATTTATGATGCATTGCTTAAACTATTTTTAATCTATATACCATAGGATGATAAAATGTAGTTACTCTTCTTCTATGTCCTTTCCTCCAACCATATTCGAAATGAAATGAAATAAATCGATGGATTGTTTCATCTATAATTTTTTATCTATGATTCCACATTCTTGCAATGTTAATTTAAATGACATATTGCATATCTAACCACGCACCAAGAATTAAACAAACAGGATATGTATCTCGTATTAGTAGAGGAAGTAGCATTCTAGCTTTATGGGTATCCATGTACCTCAAGAAGTAAAAACTCATCTTTACGTAGTATTTCAAAATTTCAAGTATCAAAATAGAGCAAGCTTATATACATAAAAGTTTTCAAATTTCTCAAAATTTTATCATAAGTCGTGCAATTTCCGCAAAAAGTCTCGTCCTCCCAAGTTGCCGATCCAGGACTATACTTGTCCCACTAGACTTTCACTTGGTCTATTCTGCCTCGATCTCACAAACCCTACATTCCTGTATCACGTAATGGTTCGACCGTTAGGTCTCGTCCGATACTCCGCAGCCTCCTTCCATTGAAGGTCATGAGATTTATCACATAATGTCGTGCAAGGCGTATACATGAAATACATTATGAATTTCTGCAAGTGGGGTGTATGTGCAGTAAGACGATAAGCGACAGTCCAATTTTTCAGGATTTCAACCATTCTATAAACCACAAAGGGGGATAATTTTGTCCCCCTCCCAAACCGAATGGTGCTCTTATTTGGTCCGATGCTGATGAAAACCGATCGCACATCGATCTTTGAAAATACTCGTAGCCCTTTTCATTTGATCAAAAGGTCGTCAATGCGAGGTACGGATACCTATTCTTTACCGTGCCCGCTTCAAACTTCATAGTCCACACATAGTCATAATGAACCATCTTTTCTTCTTAACAAAGATTACCTGAGCACCCTGCGAGAAACACTGGTTTTAATGTGCCCTACATCTAATGTTTTAGTCGATTGGTAACTCTTGAAGTTTCTGCGTTGATTCGGTAAGGAGTTTTGGATATAGGTTTCGTACCGTGTTTCAATTCAATGGTGACGTCTAGCTCTTCTCCGAGGAGTGCGCTCCGTAATTCTCGATAGAATCTACACCCATTCCAAGGGGTTCTTTCGCTTACCATTTGAACGCATACACTGACAACCCCTTCTCAAGCACCGCTTCATCTCGTATAGTCGAGATGAAACGCAAGGTTACCTTTTTCTTAATACCTCACTGGATTGTCTCACCCATATCATTTACACAAAGGCACATTTTCCCCCCGAACACCTACCCATGCTCGATGAGATTCTAACCAATCCATCTCTATCACCAGCGTAAGTAATGTAGCCGGACATATACTTTTAGTTTGGTTAAACAGACTCCTAGGTCAACTTTTTGCAACCTCCACACTTAATTCTACCGATTAGTCCTAAAGCCATTTCTAATTGCCTAAAATCGCTTTGTTCTCGTGTGCCGCCAACCCACAATTATTCACAGTGGGACAAAGAACCTGTTAGTAGCTCCAAAGTGTCAAATAAGATTATGAGTTTTATCCATCGATCGTACTCGGGATTCATCACCGTGATCGATGTCATTGCTGCTGACAATAAAGCATGGATTCTTGTGGATTGCTTGTTAACTGGCACGTTGCCTTTCCCCGTTCACGTTAGTTTTCTTACAACCCCGCCTCTAAGATGGGGGTCCCCCATCCTGCAACAACACCAGTTGGCCCTTTTCGCTTGACCGAGAAATCCCCCGACCAAGAACTCGTCCCCGTGCCGCTTCCTCTCCCATTCCTTCCCTCGGGATTACTTCGCCCTCCCGAGACCTCCATGTACCGATGTTTGAGGACCCTAAGCCAGTGCATTTATGGTCCCGAGCTCCTCGCCCCCTCGCTCCTCTTGGGGTAAATTTGTTACCATAAGGAGGTGGTCTCGGTTATTTCCTCAAGAAATTTCTGGGAGTCTTCTCCCAGCGTCTCTGCAGACGATCTCACCGTCCGAAATCCCTTTTAATTCCCAAATGCTCTTTTCCTCGCATAACGAGCACATTCCACCGCTTCTACAAACGTTGGTGGTTTCCACATTCTTACCATGGCTCGATCCGTGGATTTAATTTAAGATAAATGTGCCATCAGTGCCACCTGTATTCTGATAAGGAACATATTTTACAAGTTCCATGAACTTTATCTCGTATTCTTCCATGGTTTTACCTCAAGTTAGAGTATGGAAGGCTCCACCATGCCCCGAAAGAAAGGCTGTAAGTATTTCGCACGTAGTTGGTCCACAAACAACTCCCAAGGAAATCCGTATCTCAAGTGGATGCACGTTTTTTCCATATTCCCCCACCAAATCGTAGCATTCCCCATGAGTTGGAAAACAAATTTAATTACTCTGTGAAGTTGAAGAATATTCTCTTAATAAAAAGCATTTGATCATCACTTCCAACCAACATTCGGCATGCTCTCCACCTCGTCCTCCGCAGAATTTCCGGGAGTTTAATCTTTTGCGCTCCCGAGAGATATCTTCTCGTGAGGTTTGTCATCAAAATCCTTCGCCTTCAATGTCTTTCCTCCGATCGACGTCGCTTTCTCTTCCTTGTTCCCGCGACTGCGACCCTTTCAAGGTTTCCATAATGGTTTCCAAGAGCTCATCGCGCAGTGAGACCTGGGCGATAACAGCCGACTCGCGATCTTGATGGTGGTGAAGGCGATGGTGAAGGTGGAGGTGGCAAAGACCGCATTTCATTGCCGGGCCGTCGCTTTCGTATGTGTTAAACATGGTAATTTTTCCGAAATACATAAATAAATTCATGAGGAGTGGATAAATTTTCGCACCGACAAAATATAATTTTCATAAGATTTGAACCGGCATACGGCATAGTTCTTTTTATATTTTACCTCGCAAAGTGTGTCTTATCGTACCGAGGTCAAGGAGGGTAGCAACGCGGAATTTTGTCCTATGCAGGTAATGTATGCTTACTAATTCTAGAGTGTAGCAAGGTTTTAAAAGATCAAATATCAATGTGTTTCTAAGAGTTTATACATAGCTTGCTCACAACCTCATTCAGGAACAAGTTTCATCATCAACTTACTATTATACTCAACATACTAATACCATTACTTCCATGACGCAACGATGCAACCAATACGCGCTATAGTGCCAATATCAATACCGCCATACGTAATACCGTACTTGTGATAGATCAAGAGCATGGATAACACCGTGTCATGAGAGACAAGGAGATAAATCGAATCGTAGGATAAAAACAATAACACCGCACCGTGCGTGACCATGTCGAGCGTAACGCGACCCCGTGTCCCGCCTATTTTATCAATACGTGTCACGATAGCCCTAAATATACTACTTATTCATCCTGGCCATTCAATCTCAACCGTTCATCATATCTAATCTCCGCTTACTTTCCCTTTGTTGTTTATGTATATAAACATATGAATATGGCTTTGAAACGCATATTTGCGTTTCGTAGATGGAGAATCGTAAGCGTAAGCGTTTGGAGGAAGTTGAATCGATTGCTCGCGATCGCGAGCAATCCCGCATGCAATTGAGTTGTCTCTTCCGTTTGATGTTCGAACACCAAGGTATTGTGCCTCCGACATAGGAATATATCGTAATGAGAATTCCCCCTCGAGTTAGTGTTAATCGCATGCTATCTACAATATATGCAAGTGTATATCGTGGGAAGCGTCAAATGAGTGCGCTGACGCTGTGGTTGTTTTCACGTAGACTTGACAAAAGAAGCACGTTTCTTCCGTTTTGCTGATTCTTTGATAGTCTCGCTGTCGGCTTACCTCACAATCGGATGCATACAGCAATTATTAAAAACATCTATTGATTATATACCGGAAGACATTGATATATTGAGTTTGAAGAATGTTGTCATATAGCAAGAATTGATTTATTAATTTCCTGTTCAGACTTAGTCGTCAGATGAAGATCCTGGCGAAAAGAAGTAAACAAAGGAATTGTTGTGTTTCCTGGGAGTAGGGGAAAGATTTACATTCGTGGTGTCAGAATGTTCGGTACCTGATGAATGCTCGAATGTATTTACTATGTATTGTTTATATATGTATGTCTTTAATGATTGTATACATTAACATGCGTGAGCGGCCTTCTCCGTAAATCATATGTACCGTATATGAATAAAACCCCGAAGGGTGTTTACTTCACTTGATCTTGCCAAAAGTCTATTCACATGTGTTGTTGTTATTATGTATACATGTTTATTTTATTTCCATAAATGGTATGTGTAAACGCAATGTGGTTTGGGATATTTTGTTAATCATAATTAAGATTCGATTATTTAGGCTATAAGCCGTTGTTACGTATGGTAATCCGTTGTTACACAAATAGCCGGCCTACTATTACCCGTCGTCCCTTGTCCCACTTCGAGCGGTAACGCGACCCGTGTCTGGGGCCATTTTATCAATAATGAGGCCGGCCGGCACTTAAGTTCGGTTATATTGGAAATTTTAATGGGTAACATACCCAAACTATACTACGGAGATATCATATAATTTTTTAAACGGAATTTTATTTAGTATGCGCGTGTCAAAGCTAAACGATAGTGCTACGTTTAATGTATAGGTTATATATAATATGGTGTTTAAACATTGAAAAAGTGACATAAACATTAAGTTATATCCGCTCGTAACATGCAAAGGCTATTTATGTGAGGATTTAATTAACTTTCGACCTCGCGCACCGTTTGATATATCGAACCATATACACATATGGCTAAGACATATTCAAACTGACCGACATATAACATGTATTAGCCCTATTTAAATTTTTATTTTGCGCCACCGGTGGAGCCCCGACTCGCACTTCAAATCTTGTCCACGTGATTCCATAATCCGACCCTTTGAAATTTTTTAAACAAATGCTAATCGAACGCAATGCGTTGGACGGGGCCCACCGCATCAAATTGGTGTCACGCCATTCATATGCTCCACCGCCATCTATCCACCCGTCGTCCATTTTTTAAACATTGGTTTGGCACGCCACGCTTCCGATAAGGATTGGAAGCTTTGGTGTACGCAGTGTTTGCTTGCATTACATGCCTAAGTAATCCACCATCTTTGCAATGACTTCGCCTCCGTATTGTTTAGTCCTTTACAATGCTTTTGTGACCGCTAAGCTCCGTTATTTTTCACAAGCTACTATTATCATGTATGTTTTCTCTCGGGGCACCCATGATTTTTACTCCTTTATTAGCAACCCAATTAGCCTGGTTAGATCCTTAGAATCTCTTAAAGCGCTTGATAAGAAACAAAATCCTCGGAATGTCAAGGAGGAACCAAAGAATTGTTGCAAGCTTTAGTTATTGTATAAAAGTATTTGTTTATGTAGCAGCCTTTAGATTCGGGAACAAATCCGTAGATCGGTTTATACCACAGCCAGCCTTTTAATGGGCCTTTAAGGTCGTAAAGAGGGTTTGAATCGCTTCTCTCGATACCAAATGCAATAGCCTTGCTCGTTAATTTCTTAAATTTGCACTAAATTATAGGAATTTCAAAGTTTTGTCGGAGGAAAGATTATTGAATCAGCCAACAATGTGGATCACCGCCGCTTCTAAAGATTATTCCAAATTTTTATACTTTAATTAAGACAACAGCATAAACTATCATTCTTCCCCGAATACAATTTAAGAGATCATTTCCATGCATATATCTAAGCATATATATAAACATAAATCAATAGAAATACGATTTTATGCGGTTCGGAAAGGAAATTTCAGTTTTAAATACATGGGAAATACTTGGAATACAAAGACGATTTAATGGTGGCACTCCTCAAAGAATTCCCTCCGTGATGCCAGATAATGAACGTATCAACAAACAACAATCCTCCCAACCGATCTAGGAACAACCCTAGACCCGTAAGATCACTCTCTCCTCGCCCCCGTGCCCGTAATCCGAGAACTATGAGAAACTCCCTTCCACGTCGACGTATCCTTCAATCTTCTCTTTCCGTAACGTGCACTTTTCCTCCAAAACGGTTCCCCTTCCTCCTTCACATCCTCCCCCTTGTATCCATTTCTCCACCGCCCCCCTCAATTCCCTCGTTGAATCTCTAATTAAACCGAGAGGGGGGTGAACCGCGAATACATTCCCGATCTTTTTAAACTTTTCAATAAACTTATTTACACCTTCATTTCAAACTCTATTTAATGTGAGAGTAATCTTAGAATGTAATCCGAAAGTATTAGTTTAATAGAGCAAAGAGGACTTAATTTGAGAGCAACAGGTATTAAGCAAAATGATACATATCGATCAATACATAAATATCATGCACAGACAATGATATAAGTGGAAACCCATAAAGGGAGAAAAAACCACATCTTATTATTGTTGTGATGCAAAGGCAAGCTCCAACTCCCTCTCACCACCGTTTTTCTCGCAGCACCAACCCACAGGAGGCTCCTACCTCAATTCGCAAGCTACAACTGCAAGCACCAACTCCCTTCCGCCGTAGGCCAACCCACAGGGAGTTCCAACCCCGCCGCCGATTAACCCACGACTATCAAGCCGCAACTTGATAGGGAAGCTCCAACTTCCTCAATTTATCAACCGAAAGTTCATGATTTACCGTATATCGCCTCCGTTCCGTAGCTTCTCCTTCTCGTTCTCGCTTTTTCTTAATCTTCTCTCTCGTCTTACTCTTCTCTATATTCTCCTCGCTTTCTCTCGATTTACTCTCTCTTTCATTTAAAAACTCACTCGCATATCAAGATGATATTATTTAAGATTTCTCACATGACTCGTTTGTATTCTCGCTTGGAATTTGAAATGGAAAGTCATGTCTCTTTTTGCCTTCTCGCTCTTCTCACTCCTTTTTATCGCCTTTACTTTAAATTATAACCGTAGGTATAATTTTAACATTACAAATGGGAGTTTGTTTTCTCTCGTAGACTTGGCCAATGCATCACAAACAATAAAAATTTAAATGAAACATTTACATTCAAATTTAAATGAGAACTCAAATTTCCTCAACTCATTTAGTCTTTTGAATTGGTACGCATTTGTCTTTTTCTTTCGTCAGTTTTGTCTTTTCTGACTCGTGTTTTATCTTCTTTCTGGATCTCGTTTTGCTCTTCTCCGTCCCTCCTTCGCTCGTGGTGTGTTCCACGATATGTGTAAATGTGCCTTTTATATCCGCCTCGACCGTAACCGGGAGGAATTCCAATCCCTTTTATGCCATTAGTGTCTTGTTGATGTGGCAGTTCCGCAGCCTAACATACATATATCACAAGCGTTAATAAAATCGCCTCCCGTAAAGCCAAGGTCCGTGGGTTCAGAGAGACCACGCGCTATCGCAACCGTGTTATATATAATTCAGTAAATCCATTATATAATATGTGTTATGCCCCGGATCATATTCAAACGTTATTCAACATATATAATATATACAATTTATTTGCAAATAACCCGACGTCCATAAGGATTGGCCGCCAATACGATTAGACTCGGAACTCAAGTTGTATATGAGTCGTAGTTTATATACCAATCGGTCCGGATTTCCCATCGCAATCGCAACTCTTATATTCTCCGATGCGACTGACCACTGCCGACATGCGTATTAGAACCTCGGAGTCGAAATCTTTGTTAATCGATAATTTATAAGTCCATCTAGTCCGAACCTTTAATCTCAAGCCCTTTAATATGTGTTGCGATGGTTTGTTTCTTTCCGATGCGAATGTTGAACCGGACTTCAAACACTTTGTTAAACATGGTTTATAGACCCGCTGGTCCTGGCTCTTCCAATCGCACCGCAAGTCTTTAACATATGTTCCGATTGACCAAGGCCGGCGATTTGACCGTAACTCAAATATGTATTAACCCTCGCTATAATAGGATCGGGTCCGCCATTTCAATCGCAACGTTTTACAAAAGACATGCGATTGGGAACTCGGATGCGATTAGCATCTATCAACTCCCTATAACACGATCGGGTCCGTTTATTTCAATCGTTACCGCTTTTACAAAAGACATGCGATTGGGAACTCTGATGCGATTAGCATCTATCAACTCGTTTATAACACGATCGGTCTCGATTTCAATCGCAATCGCAACTTTCTCTCGTTGCGATGTTCCACCGCTCCTTGCGATCTCCGATTGCGATTGGGGAGGGGTCCCACCTTATCAAACTTTGTTTGTGCTCCATAATATAAATGCCTTGGACCTTTGTTTTATGTGATGCAATCGCACATATATGTTTATATATATTTTTGCCGCCGGAGTGAAGCGATTCTAATAAGTTTGTGTTATTATATGTATAACGCCATTGGAGGTAAGATTCCGAATATGGTTCCTCGTATTATGCATCTATTGCCGCCGGAGTTAAGCGATTCCGAATAAGTTTGTATTTGTTATATGTGCCCGCGGCTTGGAGAGTGATTCTCGAATATGGTTCCGTATTATATGTGTAACGCCTTGGGCGACTGCGATTCCGAAATAAGATTCGTGTTGTATAACGCCATTGAGTGTGCGATTCCCTTTAATATGGTTCGTATTATATGTCACTGGAGGAAGCGATTCTCTAATTTTGTAATCGCTTTCCTCTCCGCTCTCGCTCTCCGCTAGTTGGAGAGTGCGTACTCTCGAATTTTGTAAATCGCTCTCCCCGCCTCGTTTCCTCGCTTCTCGCTGCCACTTTGCCTCTCCGTCTCCCTATCTTCCGAGCACCCGTTCTTCACCGTGCTTCTATCATCGTTACATTTTGACTTTCTTCGTCGCTCTATTACTCTCGCCGTGCCTCTTGCCTTCCTTTGCTACAACGCCGCTCTTTTACTCGAGTGCCGCCGCCTTTGCTCCTCGAGTGTCGTTCTCCTTTGCCATCAATGACAATATTTCCAACCGCCTCCCCTTTGGCATTGATGGCAATCCACTTTCTCTCCTCGCTTTGCTTTCTCTTTCTTGTTTGCTATTTGTTCTTCCTCCCCCTTTGACATCAATGGCAAAGGATGACTCCTCATCCTCCGTATGGGTTCGTCGTTGTTTTTCCTTTCTCCTGGTTACGTTTAGCCCTCTTCCCGCCTCGAAATTGACCATGTCGTGTTTCATTTGTAGTGCTTGTAATATGTGCTAGATTGCATGTATGATGCATTTTTACGATTGAAAAGTTCTTGTTGCTTCGAATGCCGATAATATTGATAATGTCGATCCCGTGGACTTGTTTTATGCTTATCTTGTTGGTCGTTTCCTCCCCCGGAATGATATCTTCGTTTTGTTCTCCCCCAGATCGTACTTTCTTCATATTAGAGAATAGTATCTGCGTATACTCACTCCTAGTTTGTCTCTCAAGTATTCGAATGGTTCTCTCGGCAAGTGGTTTGTAAATATATCCGCTAATCCGTTCTTTCGCGATACATAGTCCAAGCCTTAACTATCTTCCGAGCCACTTGTTCTCGCAGAAAATGATACTTGATTGGTATATGTTTAGTTTTTGAATGAAGCACAGATTTTTAGATATACTTATAGCACTTGTATTATCACATTTGATTGAGATAAAGTTCATTAATGCTTACCTTCATGTCTTGAAGTGTCCTCGTTTCATCCACATGACTTGTGTGCAACATGCCGCCGCTATATATTTTGCTTCAGCCAGACGAGAGATGGATGTTTGTTTCTTGCTTAGCCATGCCACCAGACTTTTCCTAGATAGAATGCACCTCCACTTGTACTCTTCCTCTATCATCCACACACCGGCCCAATCGCATCCGTGGCGTCGTCAAGGTGCAGCTTTGCCTTTAGGATACCAAAGCCCATATTGTGCGCCTCTTGTAGATATCCGAGTATTCTTTTTACCGCTAAGATGGTTTTGTTTAGGGAAGTCGCTTGATATCTTGCCACTAGTCCTACCGCTAGGGCATATAACCGGTCTTGAAGCCGTCAAGCACAAACAGCCTATCGTTGATCCGTAGAGTTTTTGATCTACATCCGCAGACCTATCATCGCCATGCCACGCCTTGCATCCCGTGATCATGGGGGGGCTGCCATTGGTTTGCGTCCTCCTCCATTTTGGAATTTTTTCAAAGATTTCTTTTAAGTATTTTTCTTGAGAAATGAATGTGCCCGTGTTCTTTGCCGAATTTGCAGCCTCCTCCCAAGTAGAAACCGAGTTCTCCAATCATAGACATTTCAAACTCTGTTTTCATCTCATCAAGAACCCTTTTCCTAGTTCATCTTTGTTGCTTCCAAACATAATGTCATCAACATATACAACAACAATTAGGAGTTCATTTTCATTCGCTTTTATGTATAGATTGTCGTTTACTCCACCTCTCTTAAAACCCCCGTTTTTGGTAAATATTTGTCCTTCCTGAGTACCAAGCACGCAGGAGCCTCGTTTGGCCCATATAGGGCCTTCTTCGGGCCGTACACATAGTCTTCTTTGTCTCACAATGAGAAGCTCTCTCTCGTTGTTCCATGTACACTTCTTCTTCTAGATCTCCATTAAGAAAGCAGATTTTACATCCATTTGATATACCTTGAAGTTCCATAGCATGCAAATGCCAGGAACATTCTGATAGCTTCCATTCTAGCTAGGGCAAAATGTTTCATCATAATCAAGTCCTTCTATTTGTGAGTATCCTTTGCGTAATTGTACCCTTGCTTTATTCTTGATTACTTGTCCTTGCTCATTCATTTTGTTTTTGAATACCCATTTTGAACCAATGATATTTTTCTCAATAGGTCTAGGAACTAGTTCCCTGCATTGTTCTTCCTTAATTTGGTCCAATTCTTCATTCATCGCTTTTATCCTAATACTTGTCCTTGTCAGTTTCTTCAAATTTCTTTGGCTCTATTTGTGATAACATGGCTATGTATACTTCTTCTGCTTTGTCTCCGTTAGCCGCTTTGTCCTGACTCCCGCTTCTTGTCTCCTATGATCTCGATCTTCGGATGATTCTTCACTGAGTGTATCTGAGAGGTTTTTGAGCTCGCCCGCATCTTCTATTGTCTTGCTAACTTTTCCATCATTCAGCCTTCTTCATCAAATCTCACATCAATACTTTCAACTATTTTCCGAAGAGTCTTGTTGTAGCATCTCGTATCCTTTACTTTTGGAAGCATATCCTAGAAAAAAATCCCTTCATCCCCCGCTCTGCATCAAATTTCCCAAGGTTTTCATCATTATTCTTTATGTAACACTTGCTACCAAAGACTCGAAATGTTTTATTGAAGCCGGCTTTCCATGCCATAGTTCATATGGAGTCCTCATTAACGCTGGCCTTAAGTGAGCTTTATTAAGGATATGTACTGTGTGTACTCGCTTTCCGCCTGCATAGTTTGAGCAATATTATTCTCTTGCATCATAGCTCGGCTATTTGTTGTACGTAATTTGTTTTGTCTTCTCGTTACCCATTCTCGCCGAGGTGTCCCCGCAATAGTAAATTGTTGTTTATTCCACAGCCCATTACATAGGTCTCCGCAAAGTCATAATCCGTGAATTCTCCTCCTCTGTCTGATCTTCGATACATTTCAGCTTGCATCCAGCTTTGATTTTCATAATGCTCCGAATATCTTAAATTTTTCCCCCCCAATGCTTCGATTTATTTTTGAGAAAGGCAAACTCATGTCATTCTCGAGAAGTCATCTATTATCGCATGAAATAGGATTCTCCACTTGGTGTTCTAGTTCTATAAAGTGGTGTCCACATGTGTCCATGTGCACAAGCCGGAGTGGTCTTCTGCTGACAACTCCTCTTCTTTAGATTTAAAGGATGTGCGAGTCTCAAGGTTTCCCCCAATTGACAAGATTTGTATATAGTACTTGAAGGCCTTTTTTATTTCGCATGGCTCCTTGATGCCTTTCTTCTTGCTCAATTTGATGATGGTGGTCAAAGCCGAGATGTCCCAATCTCCTATGCCACAACCATGACTCAAGTCATGTAAGATGGCGGTGCTTCATCTTCCTCTTTCACTATGTATACATTGTTCTCCCTCGTTCGAACACCTTTGAGTAGAGCTTCCTTCGTTATGCTTGACCTCGACTTACACACAATCTTGTGCTCTAAAAAGAACTTCACAAACCCTTTGTCACACGTCCTGATCGACACTCGCAATTTGCTTTCAAATTCATCCATCCACAAATAGTACCTCTTGGGCTTTTCCCTTTGCCATTGTCTATGCCGACCGAGCCTTTTCCCTTTGATTTTTCCCGATTTATCATTACCAAAAATAACATTGCCGATTTTCATCAAGAGTTATGCAAACCTGCTTCTCGTCTCCAAGCCATGTGTTTGGAGCAGCCCATCCGTCCAAGTACCACCGGCTTTTCGTATCTCGAGCAAATGCTTAGAGCCAGGTCACGTTTATTCACCTTCTTCTTTATCCACTGGAGGCCCCCTTTTGAACATTTGATTATAGTTTATGCACTGTATAAGGAACAAAATTGCTTTGACTCATAACCCTCCTTGGTGGCCGAACGCGCCTTGTCTATACTTTCTACATTCAATAATTTGTACAAATTCTCATAATAAAAACAATAACCATAGAAATTATTTGCATAACGATGTAAGGTTGTTTTCTTCCATTTGTTTGTTTGAGATAGCCTCACCGTTTCTGCATCTTTGCAGTGTCCGAATTACTCTTCCTTGCATAAATAACATGCAATGTGTCCCCGCTTGTATGTATATGTGGCATTCTTCATAGGAGGGAAGGAATTCTCCGATGACTTCCAAATTTGATATACTTAGGGCATATGATTTTTTCTCACGCATCTTAGTATTCATTATATTCTTTGTTACTAGAGGTTTCTTCTCGCTTCTCTGCCTCTATTGGGTGCATTTCTTCTTTTGTAGGAATTATTTGAGCTACTTCCTCATCCTTCTCTTTGCTTTTACAAAATTAATCTCTCTCACAACCTTTTCTTTTCCTTTACTTCTGATTCTCCTTCGTAGCCTATTCCACGATCATAGGGGATCTTTGAGCAACCAAAATTTCATTCAACTTAATAGAGCTTGTCGTTTTGAGAAGGGTATATAGAAACTTTCGTTGAGCATTTTCTAATTTCTTTCGCATACTTAATTTCTTCTTCAAAGATCTTCTTGCTTCTCGAGATTTATCTTTGATTTGTTGAAGTAACATATCTTCTATCTTCTTGGCTTCTTCCAAGCTTTACCTTCACCGCATGAGGACTTCCCGAATTTTGTTCTTCTTTCACACATTTTAGGATAATCTCTTTTTGTTTTCTCGTATTTCCTTAGCTTGAGTCTACTTCAATCTCCTCCCGCAGCACTTCTTAGCTCCCCCTCAAGATCTACTTCCCCTTCTTCTTCTTCATCTTCTAGTAGGAGTCCCTCAAGATCTTCTATGGCCATCAATAAAATTCGAGGTTCCTTCTTCACTTGAGGGTTCATCCAGTCTTCGATGCACTGCCTCGCCGAGCATAGAAGGATTTTCCGCCGAATTTCTTTCCTTTCTCGCTTAACTTCTTGATGTCTTTCTCTCGATTCTTGAGCTTGATTTCTTACTTTCTTGTGAGGACATTTAGCAAGATAATGTCCAACTCTTCCACGCTAAAGCATTTGAAGGGAAGTTTACTCTTGTATCTACCCGAGCTCTATCCAA
Organism: Pinus albicaulis; assembly: GCA_034641835.2. Taxonomy (NCBI): domain Eukaryota; kingdom Viridiplantae; phylum Streptophyta; class Pinopsida; order Pinales; family Pinaceae; genus Pinus; species Pinus albicaulis. The sequence continues at coordinate 256,665,691 of CM076579.1, forward strand.
TTTCTTGACAAATTTAGCCTCTTCATCGAGCAAGAGCATATTTCTTTCTTTTCTCTTCTTCCTTTTTTTGTTTTACGCTTCCTCAGACTTGGCTTCTTCCGTGGGAGCCTCATTTCATAAAGGCCGTTAGATTTCCAAGTATCCGCTCACATGGCTGTGTTCCCCAATCCGTCGTTCCCCTTCTATCATGCATACCCTGGGATTAAATCTGTGGGAGTGGGATTCAGACCTTTTTGCACAACTATACTTTCTCGGTATGGTTTCTCCAAGAGCTTTCATATTGTTAACAATTCTCGTAACTTTTAAGAAGAAGCCGCTAACATCTTCATCATCATTCATTTTTAAGTTTTCTCAAACTCGGGCTCTATATACTTGAAGTTTGGCAACTTTTACTTTCCGGTCTCCCTCATGTATGCCTTCAAGAGTATCCCATATTTTCGGGCAAGAGCCTTGCATTACTTCTTAATAAACTCTCGCTTCACATAATCCATTCAGGATGGCATTCATGGCTTTTGCATTAGCTGTGCTTTCTTTAGCTTCTTTTTCTCGTATCTGACTTCGCATATCCTAATTCCACAAAGAATTCTTGCATTTCTATTCCTGTGAGACATTATGTATGACTTCGTTCGAGCTTTCCGTAGTGCCATAATTTTCACCAAAGAAGAAAGGGGCTTTATTGGTTGAGCATCCTTCTTTACTAGCCATCTTGGGAACCTAGGATCTCCTTTCACTTGTTAGACTTGTACAAAGGAACCGGCTCGATACCAATTGTTGAATCTCTAATTAAACCGAGAGGGGGTGGGGGGGGGTGGAATCGCCTTAATACATTCCCGATCTTTTAAACTTTTCAATAAACTTATTTACACCTTCATTTCAAACTCTATTTAATGTGAGAGTAATCTTTAGAATGTAATCTCGAAAGTATTAGTTTAATAGATAAAGAGACTTTAATTTGAGATGTTATATTAAGCAAATGATACATACGATCAATACATAAATATCATGCACGCAGACACCGTATATAAGTGGAAACCCATAAAGGGAGAAAACCACATCTTATTATTGTTGTGATGCAAAGGCAAGCTCCAACCTCACCCACCGTTTTTCTCGTTGTGCACCAACCCACAAAAAGAGGCTCCTACCTCACCTCGCAAGCTACAACTTGCAAGGAAGCTACACCAACTCCCTTCGGGGCTTTTTCTCTTGCGTGTGCACCAACTCACAGAGGCCCAACCCCGCCAAATATACAATCGACGATCATCAAGCCGCAACTTGATAAAGAAGCTCCAACTTCCTCAATTTATCAAACCGAAAGTTTGCCGATTTACCTCGTATATCGCCCGTTTCCGTAGCTTCTCCTTCTCACTGCTTTTCTTAATCTTCTCTCGTCTTACTCTTTCTATATTCCTCGCTCTTCTGATTTACTCTCTCTTCATTTAAAAAAAAAAAAACTCACTCTCGCATATCAAGATGATATTATTTATAGATTTCCTCACATGACTCGTTTGTATTTCCGCTTGGAGAATTCAAAATGGAAAGTCATGTCTCTTTGCCTTCTCGCCTCTTCTCACTCCTTTTATCACCATTTCCTTTGAATTATAACTCGTAGGTGTTAATTTTAACATTACAATGGGAGCTTGTTTTCTCCTGAGACTTACAATGCATCACAAACAATAAAAATTTAAATAAAACATTTACATTCAAATTTAAATGAAAACTCCAAATTTCTCAACTCATTTAGTCTTTGAATTGGTACGTACATTTGTCTTTTCTTTGGTGCCTTTGTCTTCTTTTCTCCCGTGACCGTGTTTTATCTTCTTTCGATCTCGTTTTGTTTTCCGTCCTCTCGCTCGTGGTGTGTAACCGCCGCATATGTGTAAATGTGCCTTTTATATCCGCTCGACCGTAACTGAGGAATTCCAACTTTTATGCCATTAGTGTCTTGTTGATGTGGCAGTGTTCCGTGTGCCGAACATACAATATATCACAAGCGTTAATAATCGCCCTCCCGTAAAGCTAAGGTCCGTGGGTCTAGAGACCACGCGGCTTATCGCAACCGTGTTATATATATAACTCAATAACCATTTTATATCATATGTGTTATGCCCCTGGATCATATTCAAACGTTATTCAACATATATAATATATACAATTTATTTGCAAATAACCCGACGTCCATAAGGATTGGCTGCCAATACGATTAGACCTGGAACTCAAGTTGTATATGAGTCGTAGTTTATATACCAATCGGGTCCGGATTTACAATTGCAATCGCAACTCTTATATTCTCCGATGCGATTGACCATTGCCGATGCGATTAGAACCTGGAGCTGAAATATTTGTTAATCATAATTTATAAGTCCATCGGGTCCGAACTCTTAATCGCAATCGCAAGTTCTTTAATATGTGTTGTGATGGTTTGTTTCTTTCCGATGCGATTGGAACTGGACTTCAAACACTTTGTTAAACATGGCTTATAGACCCATCGGGTCCGGTCTTCCAATCGCAATCGCAAGTCTTTAGCATATGTTCCGATTGACCAGTGCCGATGCGATTTGACCGTAACTCAAATATGTATTAACCCCTGCTTATAACAGGATCGGGTCCGCCATTTCAATCGCAGCGTTTTACAAAAGACATGCGATTGGGAACTCGGATGCGATTAGCATCTATCAACTCCTGCTTATAACATGATCGGGTCCGCCATTTCAATCGCAGCGTTTTACAAAAGACATGCGATTGGGAACTCGGATGCGATTAGCATCTATCAACTCCTGCTTATAACACGATCGGGTCCGCCATTTCAATCGCAGCATTTTACAAAAGACATTCGATTGGGAACTCGGATGCGATTAGCATCTATCAACTCCTGCTTATAACACGATCGGGTCCTCCATTTCAATTACAATCGCAACTTTATGTTGCGATGTTCCGCTGCCCTTGCGATCTCCGATTGCGATTGGGGAGGGGTCCCACCTTATCAAACTTTGTTTTATGCGCTCCATAATATAAATGCCTTGGACCTTTGTTTATGTGATGCACTGCACATATATGTTTATATATATTTTTGCCGCTAGAGTGAAGCGATTCCCGGAATAAGTTTGTGTTATATTATATGTATAACGCCGGTTGGAGTGTGCGATTCCCGGAATATGGTTTTGTATTATATGCATTGTATTGCCGCTGGAGTTAAGCGATTCCCGAAATAAGTTTGTATTTGTTATATGTGTTCCGCCGGTTGGAGAGTGCGATTCCCGGAATATGGTTCTGTATTATATGTGTAACGCCCGGCTGGAGTCTGCGATTCCCGGAATAAGATTCATGTTGTATAACGCCGGTTGGAGTGTGCGATTCCCGGAATATGGTTCTGTATTATATGCCGCTGGAGTGAAGCGATTCTCGAAATTTTGTAACTTCTCTCTGCCTCTGTCTCTGCCTCTGCTCCGCCGGTTGGAAAGTGCGATTCTCGGAATTTTGTAACTGCTCTCTGCCTCTGTCTCTGCTTCTGTCACTCTGCCTCTGTCTCTATCTTCCGATAATGGTTCTTCACTGTGCTTCTATGACTGTTACATTTTGACTTTCTTCTTGCTGCCTCTATTACTCTCGCTGTGCCTCTTTTGCCTTCCTTTGCTACAGCGCTGCCTCTTTTGCCTGAGTGCTGCCGCCTTTGCCTGAGTGCTGCCTCCTTTGCCATCAATGACAATATTTCCAACATTCCCGTAGATATTCTCACACTTATGAGGGTCTGAAAACATTTAAGGAGATATTATCTTCATTTAAGGAGGCATTTAATTTTAGAGATAAGGTTTTGGGTAAAGTGTAATAAATATCCTCTTAGAATCCTTATCTAGTTACGTAGATTTTAATTTTGAATTTAATTTGTATTATGTTTGTTTATAAATTAATTATTTTGCCTTAATTAATTTATATTATTATTTTATTGGTTCATCCACATATAATTTTAACTGTTATCCTACTTATTAATTAGGAATGGGTCATTACAAGTCACACACCCTAGACATTTCCGAAGGCCACTTATTTACATCATTACATAGAATTTAATTAAAAAATCTCGTTTTGCGGGAAATTTTTAATTATTAAAAAAATCCTACTTAGACCTAGTCAAATTCTGTGAAATTTCAGAGATGACCTAGCATGGTAATATACATTGACTCTAGACACTAAGATGCGTTAGGGGCTCAACCTTCAAGTCGTCAACCCGGCTTTGGGGTAATGTAATGAGTGAAAAAACCTAGAAAATTATTCGCCGCTAAAAAGAATGAATAATTAACCAAGTAAAAAAACACTCCAAGGTGTACTTGCTTGCTGATCGAGTCCCAACATCCTAGGCCTGTTACATGGCTTTATTCATCATGCCAGTGACATTTATAGAATATCCCCGTAGGGCTGCGAAATCTGAAGACTGAAGAAGAAAATGACAAGAAGAAGAAGTAGAGTTTAAAAACTCTGTTGAACTGATGATATCTGATGATATCTGATGGCAAAAGTATCTTTTGGTTCATCCTTGGGCATGGAGTCTTTACATTATCATCAGGTGCCACTCCAGTGGTCAATAAGTCCCTCTACAAAATTTGGGAGCTAGAGTACCACTGATGCTACCCCAAATACACAAAATCTCAACACTCCCTCTTAGCATCAAGGGTGTGCTCTAGCAATACATCACACTTATGCATTACATGATTTTGGGCACTGGTTCTGTGTTGCTGATGCTTGGCCTAATGCCACTCAACTCTGCACTGCTGCTGCCATTCTGTACTGCTGCTGCCATTCTGTACTGCTGCCCATGACTCTGCCACTGCCACTGTAGCTTCTGTACTGCAGCTCCCTCTCAATATGTTGCATCTGTGCTGCTCATAGCACTGCCACTGCTGATTTGCTCCACTACAACTTCAGTTGTTGAGAGAAATAACTGAATCTCCTGCCCAATCTTTGACAAACAAGTCTGATGGGCTGCATCCTCATCACTGAAGCTCCATAGGCTACAGATCTGTGCTGGCATCTAAAGAATGATGCACAGCTACAGCTCTGCCTGCGTAATCAGACTCCCTCTGCACTACTGAAGTCACATCAACCCCTTGTGCTGAAATCTATCACGCTGCTGCTGCACTGTGCTGTCCATTTGAAGCTTTCTGCGCTACTGCAGCTCTGCACTGCGTAAGCAGCTCTGCTTTGCGCTGTTGAAGTCACATTAGCCTCTGCGCTGCTGCTGCTTCTATGCTGCTGCTGCTTTGCTCTGCGCTGCTCCTCCCAGTCTTTAGATTTGCCTCTGCCTCTGCTTCATCTATGATCTATGCACCCACTGCTCTACTTGTCCCGCTACTGTCTTAAGGCTGCTGTAGCTTGCATGTGATCCAAGAGATGAGCTGCTCAAGGATCCCGCCTACTTCTATGTAGCTCCTCTACATGTCCATGTCACCTCACCTCCGTGGTTCACGAGCACTCATGGCTGTATCATCTTCTAACCCATCATTTGCCACAACTACTTTGGAAGAAGATGCTTCCTTGTCCTTTTTCTTCTGAGGACAATGGCTGGCAAAATGTCCCATTTCACCACACTGGAGGCACTTGATCTTTGAAAGATCCTTATTCTTCTTTGGCTGCTTCTTCGATGCCAAGGCTGCATCTTCCTCATATTCCTTCTTCACTTTGCTCAATCCTGGGCTGTGCTGCCTCATTTGGTGAATCTGCGGAGTTTTTCTTGACGCATAATTGACCACAAGCTGTCCCAATCGAGGAGGTCTGCTCTGCCCAAGATACTTTGGACAAAGGTTTCCCACTCATCCATGATTGCATTGAGGGCAGTTCTGACTATCACAACATCATCCACCATTGCACCCGTTGCAGTCAACTGATCTCTGATTGACTGCAATCTGAAGAGAAAATGCTCCATGTCTTCTCCCTTGGTCATCATGAATGACCTAATTTGAGTCTCCAACAACATCTTTATTTGGACAGACTTTCCCTCATACAGGGAAGTCAAGGCCTTCCATATCTCGTTAGTTGTCTTCTTCTCAGCTACGTGTGGTACACTATGGTCCTTGATTCCATCCATAATCAGTCGCTTGGCATGCCTAACAGCTTCCTTATGCTTTCGAAGGAGATTCGAATTTGTCGGTGTGGCCAGAGTTTGCTCTGCATGGTCTCTAAGATTGTATGCCTCAAGGACAATCAGGATCCTTGCCTTCCAAACTGAAAATTTTGAGAGGCCATCTAGCCTATCTTGATCATGCAGTCCATGAGGAGCCATATGCTCCGAATGTGTTAGAACTTCCTTTTCTCTTTTCTAGAGAAATGGATCTAAGGCCCTTGATGAAACAGACACCTTCTGCTCCCTCTGACAGCTGATTTCCCTCCTTGGAAATGTACCAAATCAACTATGATTTAGCTTCTTCTTTGATCCTCTGATCAAACTGCAAGTTTCCTTTGGCAAAAAACTCTCTGAGAAGCTGATCTCCTCCTGCTCTTTGTCACTTGTGCTAAGGCTAACGATATGAAAACTTCAGAAAATTAACCCCACCAGCACCTTCTGAATTTCTGTAGTCTTTTCTGGATCTGACAGATTCAGATATGAATCACACTGGCTGGCTTCAGACCAATCCAGCGCTGTTTCTAAGCTGCATCTACCCAATAATTGCGTGGGCTTGCTAGGACACAGTGTTGGACAACGTCACCCTTCCCTCTGCGTGGATCTGCCTCTGAAAACTACACTGTCCCTTCAGATCTGCGTTTGTGCTGCTTTTCCAGCTGCTTTCTATAGCTAGAACCTTCAATCTCTTTTGTTGGTGACCCTCTTAGATCTACAATTCCTCTGATACCATGTAGAAATTTCTGAATCTTTACACTTTATGCAGAAATTATTACTGTTAATCTGGTTATGCTCCTACTTAGTCAAGTTATTAACTGAATAAATTCAAGTTAAAATCGAAGCAAAACACATAACAGATCTCTACCAATCCAGATTGAGAACAAGTTTATGCACACATTGACAAAGTGACAGTTATTTCTGGACAAATAGTCCCTGGAAAAACCCAATGCAGGAAAACCGGTCTCTGGCTGTTGGACGATTTTATTATTAAGAATATTTTTGAATACACAAATCTGGGTTTCAGATCTGGAAATCCCGATTGAGAAAATACTAGATCTACAACTGATTGGCTGATCTAGGGCCAAAATAATGACTAATCCACACCCTCAAATGAAATTTACAGAACTCAGCCAAGATTAGGGCCTAGAAACCCCAGCGTTGCCCCTGAAAGCCTCTGCATCAGCCTCTGAAGCCCCTTAAACCCTCTGTGCTGCTCCGGAAGAGACTACGTTACCCCAGACTGGGTGATGCAGTCACTATGCTGCCCCTAAGGGTCTCTGCGTAACCCTCTGAGGGTTTCCTGCTGAAAATCATGTTGTCCTTGGAGGGACTGCGTTGTCCTTGCTGATGTTGCTGCTCTCTTCTTCTGCGCTGTCCTTGAGTTGATCTCTGCCTCTTGTGTATTCTAGACCCTGGGATCAGATCATCCCCTTGAGTATTCTTAGCAAACCTTGCCCTAGAATCTCAGCTTAGCTTCAGTGCTCTGCCTCTGTGTGTCTTTACAAATGACCCCAAGCCTTTCCTTTATACTTTTCTCGTTGACAGATCAACGACTATGTTCAAATCTTGAATCAATGGCTATGATTAAAATAAAGCTTGATCCGTGTGACTTAAGACAATTTCATCACATGTTTAATTAAATTTACTTTAATTATTTAAGTTCCCTAAGTTTTAACTTAGGGAATACATTAAAATAATTAATTAATTTAATATCTCCTAAACCAGATGAAATTTCCCAAATCCTTTTCTGGGTCTTGTAGATCAAGTGTACTCTAGTCCCTCTACAAAATTTGGGAGCTAGAGCACAACCGATGCTACCCCAAATATAAAAAATCTCAACAATCATTGTATGCAACAAATATGCATTTCTCCCTCTTGCTGTCCAACTTCTTCCTCACCTCATCCGAGACATGTGCATAGGCCACACACCCAAACACTCTCATGTGAGTGACATATTGCTTTCTGCCACTCCATGCCTCTTCAGGAACTCTATTCATGACTCTTTTGGTTGGACACCTATTAATGATATACGCTGCACAAGCGATAACTTCAGCCCAATAATCGTTTCGCAAATGCTTTGCCTTCAACATACGCCTTGCCATTTCCATGATGGCCCTATTCTTTCTTTTCGCGACACCTTTTTGTTGAGGTGTATACCTTGTTGTAAACTGCTTGTGAATTCCATGCTCCCTGCAAAAATGTAGGAAGTCACTTGAGATATATTCGCCACCTGTATCAGTCCTTAACACTTTTATGTAGTGTCCACTTTGCTTCTCAACAAGAGCTTTGTAGTGGAAGAAGTGGTCAAACACTTCACTTTTCTGTTTTAGAAAATAGACCCATGTCTTCCTTGTGTAGTCATCTATGAATGACAAAATGTAATGGCTGCCACCAAATGCTGGTGTTTGCATTGGTCCACATAAATCTGAGTGGACAATCTCCAAAGGTGCCTTTGCCCTTATTGACTTTCATGCTGGAAATGATTCTATGTGTTGTTTGCCCAAGATGCATCCTTCACATAGGTTGTCTAGTTTTTCTATGAGTGGTAATCCCTTCACCATACCTTTCCTGTGCAACAAATTCAAACCTCCGAAGTTGAGATGACCAAATCTCAAGTGCCATAACCAATTTTCATCTTTGACTTCTTCTTGAAAGTTTTCTTGTGTGACAGCTGCTGCAACACCTTTTTCCTTCTTCAAATCTGATCTTAGCTTGAGAGGAAACACTCTATTGTTTGTCATATGAACTTTTGCAATGAGCTGTCCACTTGGAGGCTTATCCAAGATTGTGCATACATCATCTTTAAAAAATACATTATAGCCCTTTTGCATGAGCTGTCCAACGCTTAGGAGGTTATGTTTCAAACCCGGGACAAAATAAACATCTGACATGAACTTCTTCTCTCCCTTCTTTGTTAGTATGTCTACTCTTCCCTTTCCCATGACAAAGACCTTACTATCAGTCCCTAATGTTACTTCTGATTTCACACTTTCATTTAGATTTGAAAACATTGCTATGTTTCCAGTCATGTGGTTGCTACACCCTGAATCTAAGAACCATACATCCCCTTGCTTTTCTTGTGCTACATTACAAGCTAAAAACAAGCTATCATGGTTCTTATTTTCCTTTATGAAATTTGCATTTGGTTTGCTACCCATGTCATATTTCTTCTTTCTACATTCATTTGCATAATGACCATGCTTCTTACAATAATGACATTGAACTTGAGATTTATCATACCTTTGACCTTGTGCTTGATTTTGGCTTGGGCCTTGACTTGGATTTTGATTGCTGCCCCTTCCACTTGAGCTTGAAGGGCTGCTTCTTCCACCTCTATGTGGGCTTCTTCCTCTTCCTCTGTAGTTTGGTCTTCCTCGACCTCTACCTTGTCCAAAAGAAACTTGTGTCTTGAATGCATGCTCCAATGATGAGTTTGTTGCTCTGTTCAGTGTGTGCTCATGAGACATCAATGGTGCATGAAGCTCATCCACTGAAAACTGTGAGAGATCCTTTGTCTCCTCTATGGCATCAAACCTTGATGGCAAAGTTCTCAAAACTTTCTCAACTATTCTCCTTTCCTTAAGTGTCTCACCATGAGACTTGATTTGGGTAACCAATCTAATCACATGTGTAAAGAATGAGTCTATATTCTCAAACTCTTTCATACATAATGTTTCAAAATCTCTTCTCAGCATTTGTTGTTTTGTTGTCTTCAACTTTGCCATGCCTTGGTAGGCTGTATGGAGGGTATCCCATGCTTGCTTGGACTTCATTGCTGCTGCAACCCTTGGAAAAATACTTTCATGCACTGCTTGGAAAATATAGAAGAGGACTTTGGAGTCCTTCTTCTTATTGTCCCTCAACAAATTTCTTTCTGCTTGTGTCAAAGCATTGTAAGCTGCTGGTTTTTGGAATCCATTCTCCACCAATTCCCAAATATCTTGAGAAGAAAACAGAGCCTTCATTGTAATAGCCCAATAATCATAATTCTTGCCATTAAACTATGGTATTTGTGGATTAGTTAAGCTTGTGCTTGTTGCTGCCATTTTCACTATGTAAACAAAAGCTTTGTAACTGTGTAGAAACTTTCTCTGTGCTGGAGAATACACTTCTCAAAACAACTTTCAACTCTTCAGTAAAAACACTTTCTTTCACTGAGAGATTAAACCCGCTCTGATACCATGTTGGAAAATTTAAAGAACAAGGGAAATGCTTTTTCCTCAACACACAGTTCACACAAAGATATGCGGAAAATTTCTTTAAAAAATGACAGCACAGTTATACAAAAAAAAATCACAGAGCCACACACAGAGATATGAAACGAGAGAAGTTTTTTTTTCATTCTACTATTTCTAATACTAAAACATATGAAATACATCTTTTTTAAGTATAGAGTGGCGGAGCTTGAAAATTCAATGCTTATTCAAAGCTCGATTGAACAGGTAAATGAAGAAATCGTCCTTCTACCGTGTTAGCCTTTCTTCATAAAACAACGCACAGAACTTGTACGCCCGGACTTGAAACCCTTCAGGTTTCAGCTTTGAACCACATCGCATCCGTGCCCATATTGCACTTCGTGTTTCAGCAGTTTCAACATTTACCTGGGCACTTATCCTCCTGAGCTTGCGCATTGCGATGTGCGATGGGATGCTTATCGCAAATCGCACGTCGCGGCATTTAACTTTTCGCGCGTCGAAACTTTTAACTTATTCACGAACTGCTATCTGGTGCGATATGCGATGGTGATATCACATCACAACGCTGCAAAGTTTGGGACCGGGGGAAAAAACTAAGTTCTAAACACTGGGAAGCGCGATGTGCGACGCGCTGAGCGGTTGGCGATGCGAAGAAGCAGGGGTAAAGGTAAAGCGGAAAAACGAAGGTTTATTGCGGAAATGATTTCACATATGGAATATATATTAAAAGGGGTCCCACTATATTGCATCGCAAAGTTTGTAGGATTCGGCAATTGAGTTATGCGGAAAATGTTAAACCTTGCGAGGTGCGCAGTGCGATCAAGAGGTAGATGACGTGGCAGGAAATTAATACACGGTGATGGCCGGACACCATTTTCTGAATATTACGGAAATTGCGTGAAGTAAATAAGCTTGTGGATTTAAATGTTTGCCCATACAGATTGACTATGCCTGGAGCTTGTCCTTATCTGCAAACTCTATCCGCACCTACAAAAAACATTAACTAATGGTATGGCTGCTGCCAGTTTATTTAACGCGGTGGTTGGGATTAATTTCCAACAGCCTCATTGTTTTTCAATCTTTGTTTGCAGGTTTTGTGGAGATGAGATGACATACCACGAGCAGAGATGAAGAAGAATATGGGTAGTCTAAATTTGGTAGATACACATTGTTGAAATGTTTAATTTCTTTGGACGTTGGTTTGCTTATTAGTTTTTACTTTCTAATGAATTGAAAGGTGGTTGACATTGATAAAGAAGATGACAAGAGAAGCTTTGGAGTTCAGGTTTGTGTTGTTTAAGTAGTTTGTCTTTAATGCATATGATTTAGAATTTTTTAATTAGCATTATGTACAGAATGGTTGCCATCTGGTTGATAATAGTTGTTATGTGGTGTTATAGTTTCTTTTGCTTATTTCTTTTGATATCAAGGAAAGAGCTGATAGGAGAAGCTTAGGTGCTCATGTTTGTGTTGGTATATGTAGTTTGTCTTTAGTGTATATAATCTGGAAGTTTTTAATTATCATTATGTACATAATGGTTTCCATTTGGTTGATAATAGTATTTAAACTTTTATCTTCTTTGGTAGTTGCTTTGCTTATTGCTTTTGACATCAGCAAATAAGTTGACAGTGTGCTTAGGTTTATGTTGGTTTATTTTTGCTGTGGTTTTTATATGTGTCTTGTAGATGGTGTTTCTGTCTCTAACTAGTTTGCGGGAAAGAGGATGAAGAATACTTATTTTTGGCATCTTCGAGGAAGAAGACGACACGAGGTTTATTCTTACATTTTTTTTGTCAATGAAATTATTAAGAGCTTATAAAATGGCATCATCATGGTGGTGAAGGAGAGATGACTTTTCTTACTCCTTTTGTGTGATGTTCACTTAGGTGCAAATCTCAGTGAAGATGGGGTTAAACCATTGAGAAAGTTGGTCTAATATGGTGTATTTTTTTAGAAATTTGCTTCACTAGGTTTAAGTAAATATGTTTCTAAAGATGATTCTCAAAGCAATGTTACATAGTTGTGAATTGTGATTTCAAGTTTGAGGGTTAGATTTACTTATTTGCACTTTTTATCTATGTTTGCTTTGTTTGAGGATTTTCTTAATATGTTGTTTGCACTCATTGAGGGGTTTAATTTTCCTTTGTAGGATGTACAACAGAACCAAAGATGGATGGGTATTGGGGAAAGCCATGTGAGTGGAGTAGTCTAATAGATGATTTCCTTGGCTGGATTACCTACCTAGTCTGCATAGAATTGTAAGAGTTGTAGACATAATGTAGTTTCATGGTCATATGTTGATTTTTTTGTTTATTATTTTGGTCATAAATTAAACCTTTTTATCTATTATTTGGCTTTAAAATGAAGTGCAAGGGTTTTACTATTATTTCGATTTCATATTGAAGGGATTTTCTTTGGTAGTCCTAGCTAATGACTTGAAATGAACTTTGATTTGCAACCGGCTAGAAAGGAGGGTTCCCCATTGAGGAAAAGATGAGACAATGAATGTTTGCTCTTTCAACCTAAAAGCCCCTTGATTTCTTCCATAGGTTTGTTTATTTGAGTTTCTTATATCATTTATATATAATTATAATGGTGACAAAGACTAATTATTTTTCAATCTTTGTTAGCAGTCATTGCAAAGAGAGATGGCATTTTGGAGAAGGAGAGATGACAAGGTAGATGTACATTCTTTCATGTTCTTTGTTAAATGGTTATTCTATAGAAAAGAACTAAACTTGTAGGTTATATGGTTATTTTACTAATTGTCAATTTTTTAGTAAACTAGTGGGTTCTTATAATTATAATTAGAACTCTATTTTTCCAAAATTCCATTGACTGAGTAGATGACTGTAGTAGCAAGGTTACTAATTTGGAAGTTATAGATGATTCTAGATGATTGTGTTGGCTAGTTATTGTGTATGCTACATTTAATTTTGGTCCTTCATCTTCAGGGTCCACTGTCCACATACCACTACACCAGAAATAGTGCATTGTCCACATACCATCCTACACTAGAAATGGTCCACTGTCCTTATTGTGTATGCTACATTTAATTTTGGTCCTTCATCTTGAAGACACGTGTCTAGATGGTCCAATGTCCACATATCACCCTACACCAGAAATGGTGTTAGTGGAAAGGCACTCCTTGCAAAAACCTTGTTGTTTGTACTTTTTTTTTCCTCTTAGGACATAGAGATGCATAGTGTGGTCCATGTTGCGTCAATTAAAACATTTCATGTGACTCTGATCTTTCTTCCTTTGGTTTGAATAATCTAAATCTTTCTCCTCGCCTATTTGAGCCTTCCCAAGTCTTTGTTTCTTGCCTCTCCTCATCTTCCCATTCAGGCTAGATTCTCGATCTCCTCCTTTGTAGTCAAAATAGTCTCTAGTATAGTCTCCTTTTGGATGGAATCATCCAAAAGCTTCCAAAAGCTTCTCAAAGTTAGGAAGCTTCTCATGATCATAAACACACCTCAAACAAATGGTTTCCAAGATGAAGAGAACCCAGTAAATGTATAGACACCAACTCTTCATCTTCCACCTTCAACTTGGTAGTAGCAAGTTGATCTCCAAGTTAACTAATCTTTATTCGGTAGATTGTATTTGTATCATTTAGGTCTATGGCCATGAGCTTGTTATTCAATAGCATCTTGTGAGAGATGTTCTCACTCTGGTATAGAGGGATCGAGGCATCATACATCTCTGTTGCTGACTTCTTCTTTGAAATGCAAGAAATCAAATGGTCCTTCACCAAATGAGGGATGAGTCAATTCTAGTTGGCCATCTTCTTGTGGTGTTTCAACAAAAGAGAAACATTAGTAGGATACGAAACCTTTGTCTCCACACTACTCCAAAGGTCAGCCTCCTCTAATGGTATTTGAAGTATGCATTTGCAAGCTGTCAATATGGAAATGCGCACTAGACATTCACACTCTTGATAAGATTGAGACTAGTCATCCTTGCAACTCTCAAGATCATACAAATTGACTTTAGTCACTCAAGAAAATAGGACATGACATCCATCCCAACCTATAAGAGGAACAATTACCTATCTAAGGCACAAATCAATATCAATATATGAAGTTAAAGCATCACACCCACTGAAATCCTCCAACAAATTTATCTCACAGGGAACAAACCACTCCGTACATAAGTATGGGAAATCTTAGAAAATGTTCTTTGATATCATGTCAAAATTTTTGGGTCATGGTAAGCAATGTCTACGGTTAGAAATTGAAACCCTAATCTCAAGGACATTAAGTACATAACAGCAACAAAAAGTTAAAAACAAACAATAGAATCTCGGTACACCACTTTAAAAAGAGGATAGCGAGTATACAAAATTGAACTCTCAAAACTTCATTTGTATGATATGTACTGAAAAAGAATTAGATTCTACAGCTCAAAACTCTATCCTACACCATTAATTCAGGAAAAAACCCACAAACTGTAGACAGATTTAGAATGTAATCTAAAATATTGAAAGACAAGAGTTTTTAAAAATTAACAATTGAAAAGGGACAAAAATTTGCTCATGCATGCCTAGGCAGACATGCACCCTCTATTTCAACATATATACCCATTGTTTTTGTGCCTCTTCACACTGCTGCTGCTCACTCAACTTTTCCCTCTTTAATCACTATTCAATCTGCTGGTCTGGAACTGTCAATTGCGCTGTATATGAGTAGAACTAGTTGTAGAGCAATTAGGTTCATGAACTAGCTTTTCCTGTAGAAGTTTATGGTTCTAGAATTAATAATATAACTTAAGAAATTTCACTTCTAAACAACCCCAATCTGCTAGCCAATTGAAGTGAAAAGATACCAAAACTTTTGCTACAATTTTCAGCTTTCTAGGGAAACCTGTAGAATGCATAAATCAGATTTGGAAATCACGTTATAACAATAGTAATTGTAGCAGTAAATTCTGTCCAATTGTTTTCAATATCAATGTTAAATGTTTAACAATTTCAACCTCAACTTATGTCAATTTAGAAAGACATATAAGCGTTGGAAATTACCAAGCCATGTAGACAATGATATCTGAAAATTATTGTTACAATAAGACAATTTAGGAAAGCTGACAATTTAGGCGGACAAGTAGGTTCACAAAATGTGAAGTGCTTCTCCTACTAGTGACACATGATAAGATCTCCAAAAACTAAATCCTTAACTGTAGAAAATTCAGTTTCCCACCCCGGTTTTCAGTTTTCACCTTATTACTCCAAAAATAGTTAAATGCCCTTTCCCATAACCATACATTCAACAACTGGAAAAATAAATTTTGCTGAAAACACAAATTCTGGAAATTTTTAAGAATGTTGTAAATGCAGAAATAAAATAACAGCAGTAACAAACAGTCATTCAACACATCATAACTCAGTATTTTTGGTCAAGGTGACCCTGGAAAAACCCCCTACAACTCTTGGGGAAAACCAGTCTGGAAGCTTCTCATTTATTTTTGAAAAATGCTTTTACAGTGAGCAGTAATACACAGAAAATTACAGCAAACACAAAAATCACTTATCTTGACTTTCGTGCCACCCTCCACCTTGAAAAACGTGCCAAACAGCAAGCAGAAATTTTTCAGAGAAATTACAGCATTAAATGTTGTCTTATCTGCCTCGAAAAGCGTGCCAGGAATGACCGTACAGACTGTACGGATTCTGTACAGATGGGACAGCAGCCCCCTTTCTCAATTTTCGTGCCCAGAAAAATCTGCCTTGAAAACCATGCTCCTTGCTGTTGTTCCAGCTCTCGAAAACAGTGCTACCCCTCTCTCGAAAATCATGCAAATGCTGTACGGACTTTCTGCCTTGGTTAATGTGCCAATGAAACTCTGCTGTATAGATTTTTCAGCCTTGGGAAGTGTGCTCTCTTGCTGTACGGACTTGCTGTGCTGCCTTTGTTGCTCTTCCACTGCTCAGAAATTACTCTTCAGCTCTCTCTCCTCCTCTCTCAATCTGCTCATGAAAGAATGAATGACCTTTTCCTCCTTTTCCTCCTTTAACCTAACCCTAAGTGACTTTTGGGGAATCCCTAAATCCAATGGCTGAGATAGATTGAGATCTAGGGCTGAGATTAAATGCTCATTTAAATCTCACTTTTCATTTTTTTATTCACCCCACTTTAATAAAGACCCACTTAGTCTTTTATTTCCAAAGTCACTTTTTCCTTTCTAATTTTATATTGACTTTATTTAAAGTCACTTTAACTTTAGTAACTTTATCACTTAAAGTCACTTTAAAATTAGATTTGACTTTATAACTTTATAAAGTCACTTTAGTAACTTTATCACTAAAGTCACTTTTAAATTAGATTTAACTTTATAAAAATTTATAAAGTTACTTTAGGAGAAAAATTAAATTCTTTTGGACACTTTTCCCTAGGCCAAAGATCAATGCCTTAGGGAACCACCTGTCCTCCGGTACCAAATTTCAACACTCCCTCTTACCGAGGAAGGTGTTCCTCACCACACCCATCTTGTCTCTGAAGTAGACATGCTTGCCTTGTGGTAAGGCTTTGGTAAGAATATCTGCAACCTGCTCATCAGTGGGAATATACTCAAGCTTCACAGCTCCCTTCTGAACATAGTCTCTGATGAAATGATATTTGATCTTGATATGCTTTGACCTGTCATGAAATACTGGATTCTCCGTGAGTTTAATGCAACTCTGATTATCACAGTAAATCACTGAAGGTCTCAACGGCTGACCAAATAAGCCAAACAACATCTTGCGAAGCCAAATGGCCTCACAACTAGCTAGACTGGTTGCCATATACTCTGCTTCCGTTGAACTCAATGCTACTGACTGCTGCTTTCAGCTGAACCATGACACCACTGTCGAACCCACCCCAAAACAGCACCCTGAAGTGCTCTTCCTATCAGAAGCACAACCTGCCCAATCAGAATCAGTGTAAACTGCCAATCTCACTCCATCCCCCTGCCTGTAGTCCAGACCATAATCCACTGTCCCCTGCAAGTACCGCAAAATGTGTTTTGCAGCCACCCAGTGAACCTTCCTAGGCTCACACATAAACCGACTCATCGTGTTGACTGCAAAACAAATATCTGGTCTAGTGTTGACCAAATACATCAAGGAACCAATCAGCTGTCTGTACAATGTGGGATCCACCAACTCGGAATCCGAAGCACGAAGCTTCTTCCAGTTGGTGATCATCGGTGTCGACATGGGTTTACAATCCTCCATGTGGAATCTGCCAAGGATATCCACAATATACTTCCCCTGCCCCAGGAAGAAATGCCCCTCCTCCTGCCACACCTCCAAACCCAAAAAGTAATGCATCAAGCCGATGTCCTTCATCTCAAACTCCGTCGCAAGATCTCTCTTGCAGTGCTCTATGAGTCTCTCTGCACCTGTAATGACTAAGTCATCCACATACAGCACCAGAATGAGAGGCTCCTCACCTATCACAATATAGTAAAGGTTCGGATCCGCCTCACTCTTTGTGAAACCCATCTTCTGCAAGTAAGTATCTATCCTGGAGTACCAAGCTCTGGGAGCTTGCTTCAGGCCATAAAGGGCCTTCTTCAGTCTGCACACATGGGACTCCTTCCCATGCACCTCAAAGCCCTGTGGCTGCTCAATGTACACCTCCTCCCGTATGAAGCCATTGAGAAATGCGGTCTTCACATCCATCTGGTGGATCCTCCAACCCATCTCTGCTGCTATCAATATAATGGAGCGGATCGAAGTATATTGAGCCACGGGAGCGAAGGTCTCCTCATAATCAACTCCCTCTACCGGGGAGAACCCTCTAGCCACAAACCTCGCTTTGAATTTCTCAATGCTGCCATCTGCAGCATGCTTTACCTTGTAAAGCCATCTGGAAGTAACCACGGATTTGCCCTCGGGCCTCGGCACCACCTCCCAAACATCATTCTTCATGATAGAAGAATACTCCTCCTGCATGGCCTCTCTCCAGACCTGCTGGCTAGCTGCCTCCCCATAGCTAGAAGGCTCAGAGTCAAGGATGCTGGTAGCCATTGCCATATAGCTACAAAACCTCTCAGGTGGTCTGCTCTCTCTGACCGGCCTCTTAGGCTCAGCAACAGATGTGGCATCTCTCAAGGTGTCCCGAAGCCACTTGGGCTTCCTCTTCCCTGAGTGCACTTCTCCCGCCGGAGAATAAAACTCCTCCTCCTCAACATCGTGGAGCCCCGAACTCCCGATCGTCCCGTCCTCGTCCTCCTTCGCTCGCACCCGAACTCGTAGATGCCGAGGTACCGTAACCGTCCATCGCGGGACTCCCAAAGGAATCGCTTTCGTGGACCGTCGCGTGAGCCGTCTATGCTCCACCCCTCCGACTCACGAGCCACCTCATCGATTGACTCCACATCATCATATGGCCTCCGATCCTCCCGATCCCCTCATGGAAGAATCCTCGCGATCGACTCAAACAATCCCGAGGGTCCTGGTGAATCCGTATACTCTAACTCCCGTGGACCTCCTAAAGGCCCCGTCCTCCTCGAACTTCACATCCCGCCCGACAACAACTTTCCTCTCGTGTGAATGTAATCCGAAAAAGGTCTTTGGGAGGTCTCACCGAGCCTACAAAGATATTCCTCTTCATGTGGGCTCTAGTTTGGTCCTTCCTTGCATGTAGGAGCATGTCACGTACCCAAAGATACACATACTCCATATCGTGCTTCTTCCGTAAAAGCTCCTCCTCCCGAGTCATGTGGCCCTAAGGCACGATGCGGACTCTCGTTTCGTATAAATAAATGTCGCAGTTCTCCACGCCCTACAAAATACGTCGCACCCCTCAACATGTAACATGGCTTTGCACCCTCCCATGGATCTGTTCTTCCTCTCCGCAACCCCATTCTGCTGGGGGTTGTAAGGAACAGTGAGCTCCCTCCTAATGCCTGCCTCCGCACAATAGTCAACAAACTCTCCAAGGGTGTACTCTCCTCCATTGTCCGACCTCAGGGACTTGATCTTCCGACCTGTCCGTGTCTCCACAAGAGCTCTGAACTCCTGAAACCGCTTGAAGACCTCACTCTTGGTCTTCAAGAAATAAATCCAGGTCCTCCTGGAGTGATCATCAATGAATAACACATAGTACTCATATCCACTGAAGGAAACATGAGACATCCGACCGCTCACATCGGAATGAATCAAATCAAGTATCCCAGTCGCTCTGCTGTCACTGCTGGGAAAAGGGGATTTGGCAAACTTGCCCATCGCACATCCTCTGCAAGTATCAAAGTGATCAGTACTGAAATCTGGCACACCTGTAGTGATCTCCCGTAAAGTCCTCAAGGCTCCATGATACATGTGCCCCATCCTGCGGTGCCAAATCTCACACTGCTCAGAACTGCTAGCTCTGCTGTCGGTACTACTGCTCAATGCCAAAAGGGACTGAAATGCAAACTTGTACACCTTTGCATGGCGTACACTTATCACTCTAGCTGAATCAGCTGGAGTGCCCCTGGGATACATCAACACCTGTCCTCCCCTGAACAGTATCTCATATCCTCTATCCTCCAAAGCTGAGACGGATATGAGGTTCTTCCTCATCCCTGGCACATAAAGAACATCTGACACTTTCAAGGGAGGTTTAGACTCCCTCTGAAATGTCAATGTTCCCACACCGACCGCTCTAACAACTCTGTCATCACCGAGTACTACCTCTATATCAGTGCCACTCTCTGAAAGCTCTGAGAAGTACTCACGGACTCCTGTCATGTGACGTGAAGCCCCACTGTCCACATACCAGATACCCGAAGATGCTTCGCTAATCGAGGGAAATGCATGCTCCCTCTGAACCTCTATGGCAGATAATCCTGCACTAGAAGACTCACACGCAATGAACCCAAACTCCTGGTCAAAGCGATCTGCAAAGTCCTCAACCTCTGCTGAAGCTGCCATGCTCTGGTTCTTCCCCTTCTTCTTCTTCTTCTCTGGACACACAACTGCATAGTGTCCCATCTTCTGACAATTCCAACACTTCACTTTGGAATAGTCCTTCTGTGAGTTATCCTGTTTACCTTTACCTTTGCCTTTGCCCCCACCGTTGCTTGTGGAAGCCTGCTTCTTCCCTTTGCCTTTCTTGCGTCCTGCCAACAGTGCTACATCCTCATCCTGCTCAACTGGCTTGGCTGCCCCAAGCTGACCTTTCCTGATCTCTGTCTGAATGCAATCATCCCCAAACCTCTCCCATGTGGGAAGGGTCTCACGTGCACAAACTCCATCAGCAAAGTTCATCCATGAACGGGGGAGGCCATTCACTGCAATCCGCACCAACTCAGTGGGTGGAATGGCCTCTCCAATCGCTGCCAACTCATCTCTCACATTAGTAATTTTTGTGAGATATCCAGCTGCACTATCATTGCCCATCTTAATGGTCTTCATCTTCTCCTTCAGGACCATTTTCCGGTTCTCATTGGTACTCTGGTAGAGATTGGACAATGCCGTCCACATCTCATGAACATTTCTCTTTCCTCTCACATGAGGAATGCAATGGTCTTTGATTCCGTCTAGAATCACCCTCTACTCTCTTACTCCTTGTTGCCTTTTATTATATGTCGCCAACCGAGTAGCATCGTAGGTACATTCACAGTGGTTCTGTGGTATGCACCATAATGTCCCGTATCGCCTCCCCGCATACTTCCGTATTCTCTTCCTTCCAAATGTTGTAGTTGGAATGCCTATTCAACCTATCCTCCACCCCCCACCCCAATACATCCCGTCGTCTCTAAAACCGAAAAATAACAATCATTGCAGCAAAGCCTAAAATCCTAACACAGAAAAATCAGCTTGCTGGAATTTTCCGAGTGAAAAATCAGCAAGCTGTAATTTTCTTCCTTGCTGTCCCAAACTGCTCTTTCAGCACTCAAGCTCTGATACCATGTAGAAATTTATAGTTTCCCACCCCGGTTTTCAGTTTTCACCTTATTACTCCAAAATGATTAAATGCCCTTTCCCATATCCATACATTTAATAACTGGAAAATAAATTTTGCTGAAAACACAATTTCTGGAAATTTTTTTCAGAATGCTGTAAATGCAGAAATAAAATAACAGCAGTAACAAACAGTCATTCAACACATCATAACTCAGTGTTTTTGGTCAAGGTGACCCTGGAAAAACCCCCTACAACTCTTGGGGAAAACCAGTCTGGAAGCTTCTCATTTATTTCTGAAAAATGCTTTTACAGTGAGCAGTAATACACAGAAAATTACAGCAAACACAAAAATCACTTATCTTGACTTTCGTGCCACCCTCCACCTCGAAAAACGTACCAAACAGCAAACAGAAATATTTCAGAGAAATTACAGCATTAAATGTTGTCTTAGCTGCCTCGAAAAACGTGCCAGGAATGACCGTACGGACTGTACGGATTCCGTACGGATGGGACAGCAGCCCCCTTTCTCGATTTTTGTGCCCAGAAAATTCTGCCTTGAAAATCGTGCTCCTTGCTGCTGTTCCAGCTCTCGAAAACAGTGCTGCCCCTCTCTCGAAAACCGTGCAAATGCTGTACGGACTTTCTGCCTTGGTTAATGTGCCAATAAACTCTGCTGTACGGATTTTTCAGCCTTGGGAAGTGTGCTCTCTTGTCACGACTTGCCGTGGCCGCTTCTAATGTTTTCCCCTCCTCGCTTCGGTAAATCACTCTTCAGCCTCCCCTCTCCTCCTCTTTCAATCGTTTCATGAAAGAATGAATGACCTTTTCCCTCCTTTTCCTCCTTAACCTAACCCTATGACTTTGGGGAATCCCTAACCAATGACCGAGATAGATTGAGATCTAGGCCGAGATTAAAATGCTCATTTAAATCTCACTCTTTCATTTTAATTCACCCCACTTTAATAAAGACCCACTATTCTTTATTTCCAAAGTCACTTTTTCCTTTTCTAATTTTACATTGACTTTATTTAAAGTCACTTCAATTTAGTAACTTTATCACTTAAAGTCACTTTAAAATTAATTACTCTTATAACTTTATAAAGTCACTTTGATAGTAACTTTATCACTTAAGTCACTTTTAAATTAGATTTAACTTTATAAAAATTTATAAAGTTACTTTAGGAGAAAAATTAAATTCTTTTGGACACTTTTCCCTAGGCCAAAGATCAAAGCCTTAGGGAACCACCTGTCCTCCGGTACCAAATTTCAACATTAACAGAGTGTAAGTTCCTTTCAGTCCAATAAATCTATGTCTGAAGGGTTACAAGATCTAGGGTTACTAGGTCTAGGTTTGGGTAATTTTATTTCTAGTTGTATGTCTGGGATAAAATTAATATGCTTATTAATTGAAAAAGATCTAGGGTGACTATGTCCATGATTGATGACTATTTATAGGTTTACTATGTCAATGCTCCTGTCTTTTCCAATTAATAAATCTATCCAATAATCCACAAGCAAGGCTCAAAGACAAGGATTCTTATCATCCAAGGTCCAATGCCCCTCCTCCGAGGGCTCTTGTGCTCCAACTCTTGCAATTCAAGTTCTCCTTTGAGTCCACTCCAACTACATTATCACTGTTACAACTTAGGCATCCTCAAGTCAACTCTAAGATTCCATCTAATCATCTAAGTAACACAACGCTATCAAGGGCTCAGTGCTCTTCTTTGGAATGCCAAATGCTCCTCCTCCATTGTAAGGCAATCTCTAGGCAAGTAACCTCCTTCATGTGGCCAACATATAGAATATCATTAGCTTGTCTAAAGATCTCCAATGCTCTAAGGAAGAATGCCAATTGAGCATCTATATGACATCTAACAACCAATGAGCAATCCACACCCAATCTGAAAGTCCATCATGAATCAATCAAGCTCTACCCATACAACATGCACCTCACATCTAATGAAGCACCCCCAACGTGGTGTAAGCACTTTTAGAGTAATCCTGAAAGCTAACACTCTCTTTTTATGAGTAAATAGTTTTCACCAACACTCATTAACTCTCTTTGCAACTCAACAAAACTTTCCATTTGTAAATTTGAACTTGCTATAGCGTTGAAATCAACCTCTATCTTTTGGAAAGGAATTTTCAATCATCCATCACACTCCTCCACCAAAGCATCGCACTGAAACTCCTCAAACCAACTGGTACACTCACAAGTGGATGACGTGAAGGAAACATAGCTAGAATATTTCCTAGGAAGTATATTTGTCATTACGAAAGATCTGGGGGCTCCTACATACTCTTGTAATTTGTAGGTAAGCCATCTCGGCTTTTTGTGTTGGAGTAGAAGGTGAGTGCATATCCATCCCTAGTCTCACCTCGTCAACCCTTGAATCTTGTTGCCACAAACTCTAGCAGGCCTTGGAGAGGGGTACCCTACAAGGCTATCACTAGACTAAGTGACAACAATTGGGTGATGGCCCAATATCACCATAGCCAAAACCCCTTGCTATATTTATGGATTTTAACCAACGGGAGGAGTCCCGGTATGTATATAATCCACCTAATAGGTATTCTAAGTTTAAAGGCATAAGGTGACAAGAGGCTTCCAAGGGAAAGAAATTAAGAATCAATTTAGGCATAAGGCTCTAAGAGGAGGCAATTCACTTTCCTTGAAGAGGCCAAATTAGGGCAACACAAGACATAGCGTTTGATTGATAGGTTGAGAGTTAAAATGATCAAAGTTATAGGTGTAAAGAAAGGGTTTCCTAGAATGTATCCTATATGACATCTAGCAACCAATGAGCAATCCACACCCAATCTGAAAGTCCATCATGAATCAATCAAGCTCTACCCGTACAACATGCACCTCACATCTAATGAAGCACCCCCAACGTGGTGTAAACACTTTTAGAGTAATCTTGAAAGCTAACACTCTCTTTTTATGAGTAAAGAGTTTTCACCAACACTCATTAACTCCCTTTGCAACTCAACAAAACTTGCCATTTGTAAATTTGAACATGCTATAGCATTGAAATCAACCACTATCTTTTGGAAAGGAATTTTCGATCATCCATCACACTCCTCCACCAAGGCATCACACTGAACCTCCTCAAACCAACTGGTACACTCACAAGTGGATGACGTCAATGAAACATAGCTAGAATATTTCCTAGGAGGTATATTTGTCATTACGAAAGATCTGGGAGCTCCTACATACTCTTGATTTTGACCAATGGGAGGAGTCCCGTTATGTATATAATCCACCTAATAGGTATTCTAAGTTTAAAGGCGTAAGGTGACAAGAGGCTTCCAAGGGAAAGAAATTAAGAATCAATTTAGGCACAAGGCTCTAAGAGGAGGCAATTCATTTTCCTTGAAGAGGCCAAATTAGGGAAACACAAGACGTAGCGTTCGATTGATAGGTTGAGAGCTGAAATGATCAAAGTTCTAGGTGTAAAGAAAGGGTTTCACAAAATGTATCCCAACAAAGTTATAGCACATGAAGCCCTCTAGAAGTCCCCAAGTTGAAGCTACAACCAAACTAGGGTTTACTAGGGAAATTATTTTGCGGCAACCACTCAGCCCCCAATGTTATAGATTTTCCAAGACCCAAAATTCCTCCTCGTCAATTCACACTAGGCCCTAGCTAGTCGCTTGGCCTTAAGAGGGACAAATTAGGTAAGACAGAGAAGATAGTAAAATTTATGGATAAGAATTGACTTGATCACCAACACAGGATGGCCAATACCTAGTCCTATGGTTTATAGAGTCTATGGATTCTTTAGGTTGATATTTTGATGCCTTAGCATCAAAACCCTAACTATTACCTTTGTGAGGGACCAAAATTCACTTGGGAGAGCTAATGTAAGATCACCAATGGGATTTCCATTCACATATCATACAATGAGTAATGCACACAATAAAATAGATATTCAACAAAATTAGGGCACAATATTTTACCTAGATCACCAATTTATTTCGTACATTAGACAAGAAATCAGAAATTTTCAATATAAAGGCACTTATGAGACAATATGCCTGTACAATCCAATCATTGATCTAAGGCAACTTCTCCCAATACAAGACAATAGCTCCAAGACAAGATTTTCTCTGTAGATCACATATCTCCAATAGGAATAGAGGTCGAAATTCCCAAGTAGAGAGTTCGAATTCACAAGTGATGATGATGATTTACAAATTATTGTGAAAATTTCTGAATCTTACAAACAAAAATCCTACTGCAGTTAACTGATTTGCATTTCCTACTTGTGTTCTTTAATTTACAAGTTATTTACAACATATTTCAGTAAATATTAATGCAAATACATTACAGCCTACACCAATATACAGATCAAGTACTAAAAAATAAGATGAGACAAACACACAAGGACACTTATTTTTGGACTAAACGTCCCTGGAAAAACCCAATGCGGGAAAACCGGTGCAGCAGATCAGAGGGTTTTTATTATTAAGCAACAATTTTCTGAGTACAATTTCTGAATGCCTTGCTAGCCATTCAGTACAAAGAATTCACAAACGGACAAAAAATAGTGAGTTTTACCTCGAACTGCAAGTCACGGTTGATCCGGATCCGAACTGGTGAACCCCCAACTCCCTCTGTGCAATAGATGCGTAGGCCTACATGGGGATGGCTGAGGACTGTGTCACCTCTTCTCTTAATCGATCTACCTCTCGTAAAATTGAGTTTCAGCCCTCCCGGCTCAGAAACCTCGATCTTCAGCAAAACTCGCATTGTCCCTTGGAAACACTGCGCAGTCACTGTGTGAGCCCTGCGTGGGCTTGCGACATCCATTGTGGGGACTGTGTCACCTCTCCTAGTGGCTGCGTTGCTTCCTCTGTTTTCTTTGCTGCCTCTCTACTGTGTACTCTTGGTCCTTCGACCAATAATTGCTTTTGCCCCTCATTGCACTGAATCACTTTGATCTTATCTTCGTTAGAGCACTCCTCTGTCAGAAGAATTCGATCTCCATATTCACTCTCTGTTTGTGTTCTCCAACTGACCCTCAAGCCTTCCTTTATACTTTCTTGTTGATGGATCAACCACCGTGATCAAATCTTTAATCAACGACTAAGATTAAAATAAACTTGATCCTCGTCACTTGGAAGCTTCTCACCCACATTTACATTAATTCACTTTAATTATTTTAATTTCTAAAGTTTTAACTTAGGCTCCATTAAAAATAATTAATTATTTGAATAACATGCACTCCGGGAAGATTTTCTCCAAACGATTTCTGGGTCTTGGAGATCTCATGTGTTCTAGCCACTCCACAAAATTTTGAAGCTAGAGAACATCCGATGCTACCCAAAATTAAACACTCCCTCTTAGCGAGGAATGTGCTCTAGCAATACTTCTCACCAAAAGCATCACCCTGATCCACGACATCGATCCTCTGCGCTGCTGATGCTCGGCCTACTACCCCTCATCCACTGCGCTGCTGCAATCTGTACTGCTGCCCATGACTCTGCCCATCTGTATTGTAACTCCCTCTCAAAATGCTACATCATGTTGCCCATAACACTGCCACTGCTAACTGCTGCACTGCAACTCAGTTGTTGAGAGTTAAGCAACTAAAAGACATCCCAAATCCTGACATACTAGTCAGTCTGGATGCATCTCGATGCTGAAGCTTCCTATGCTGCTAATGTGCGTTGACCCTCTGATGCTACTGTGTCGTTGTTGCTCTGCACTATTGTGCACTGCGTTGTTGCTGCTGCCTTTGCTCTGCGTTGCTTCAGACTTTGGCGGTCTTGCTCTGCCATTGTCGCTCCATCATCCCTCACACCAATTGACTCCCATCATTCTGCTACTGTCATTAAGTGCTCCCATAGCCATATGTGATGCAAGAGTTTGGGCAACTCAAGGATCTTGCTCCTTTCTCTGTAGCTACAATCTACAACTCCATATCACCCCACCTCGTCTCTAGAGGTGCTTGAGCACTCATGGCGCATCCATCGTCATCCTCCTCATCAGGCTGAGCTGGTGCAACCTTTGAGTCAGACTTCTCTTCTTTTCCCTTCTTCTTCAGAGGGCACTACATGGCAAAATGTCCCATTTCTCCACATCTGAAGCATCTGACTTTCGAGAGTTCCTTTTCTCTTCTGTCTTTGCTTCCCTTTTTGTCCCTTTGATGCGAGAGCCACATCTTCCTCTTCCTCCTTGACTTTGATCCCTTTACTGCTGCTTCTCACCTTGGTCCACCGTCTGATTTTTTCTTCTCGAAGAGCTGCCACATCTCCTCCCAGCTAGGAAGAGTAGCCCTGCCCATAAATCCAACATCTGGTGTAGCCCCTACAAAAGCTAGCTGATCCCGAATCCCTTGCAATCTGATAAGGAAGGGATCGATTTCTTCTCTCGTTTGCTTCTGAAACAATCTGAGCTAATTCTCAAGCAATATCTTCCTTGGACGGAAGATCCTCGTACATTGTGGTCAAGGCCACCCACATTTCCCTTGCTGTGTTCTTCTCAACAATATGTGGGATCACATGATCCTTGACTTCGTACATGATCATGTGCTTCACTTTCTCTTGAGCCTCCTCGTACTTCTTGAGAGGATCAACATCTACCAGAACAACAATCGTGTTCAAGGCACGATCCTTGATGCGATGTTCATCCAAAAATGCCCAGATCCTGGCCTTCCAGATGACAAAGTTGGATGCTCCATCCAACTTGTCCTGATCTGTCAGTCCACTTGCGTCCATCTCTGCTCAACTAAGTGTTGAACAAGTTCCTTTCTCCCTCTTCCGCTGCTGCCCCAACAAAACTCGGATCTGGATTTCTTTACCGCTAGAAACCCTCTAAGGAGCAAGCTCCCTCTAAATCTTGATTTCCTTCATGGAAATCCTTCTGCCAACAAATGTCGAAGCACTCCTCTCTGATCTCTCTTTGTTGCTGCTCAGCACTGGATCTAGACTTTTTGGCAAGAAATCTTCTGAGGAATTGATTCCCTCTACTTTGCTTCTACCCCACTAGGCATTGTTCTGCACCAACAGAATCAACGTCCCACCAACAACTCCAGATAAAAATCTGCACTGCACTTACAGCCACGACAACCGGAAAAATGAGACTCAATAGCCTCTGAGCTGGCCCAGCAATCATTGCGTTGCCTTCTGTAGCTACGTCACCCTAGCAGGCCGACGTAGGCTCTGTGTGAGCCTTCCTTGGTGACTGTGTCACCCTTCCTCTGCCTCTATGGTTCAGAACTACGCTGTCTCTCGAAACAACTGCTTTCCTACAACAGATTTTCCTCTTCCTTTCGCTGATGGCTTCATTTCTCCTTGATCCGCAGTCGCTCTGATACCATGTGAAAATTTCTGAATCTTACAAACAGAAATCTTACTGCAATTAACTGATTTTCATTTCCTACTTGTGTTCTTTAATTTACTAGTTATTTACAGCATACTTCAGTAAATATTAATGCAAATACACTGTATCCTACACCAATATGCAGATCGAGTACTGGAAAATAAGATGAGACAAACACGTAAAGGACACACTTATTTTTGGACTAAACGTCCTTGGAAAAGCCTAATGCGGGAAAACCGGTGCAACAGATCTGAGGGTTTTTATATTAAGCAACAGTTTTTTGAGTACAATCTCTAAATGCTTTGCTGGCCATTTAGTACAAAGAATTCATGGCAGACAAAAATAGTGAGTTTTACCTCACACTACAAGTCCTGGCTGATCCGAATCCGAACTGGTGAAAACCCAACTCCCCCTGTGCTACCTCTGCGTAGGCCTGTGTGGGGATGGTTGAGGACTGCGTCTCCTCTTCTCTGAATTGATCTGCCTCTCAGAATATCGAGTTTCAGCCCTCCTGACTCAGAAACCTTGATCTCTAGCAAAACTCGGACTGCCCCATGGAAACACTGTGCAGTCCCTGCGCGGGCTTGCATCACCCCTTCTGGGGCTTGCGTCACCTCTTCGGGTGGTTGTACTGCTTCCTTTGTTGTCTCTGTTGCCTCTTTGTTGTGTACTCTTGGTCCTCCGACCAATAATTGCTTCTACCTCTCACTGCACTGAATCACTTAGATCTTATCTTCGTCCGAGAACTGCTCTGTCAGAAGAATTCGAACTCCAGATTCACTCTGTGTGTGTGTTCTCCAACTGACCCTCAAGCCTTCCTTTATACTTTTCCTGTTGAAGGATCAACAATCGTGATCAAATATTTAATCAACGGTTAAGATTAAATCAGACTTGATCCTCATCACTTAAAAGCTTCTCACCCACATTTACATTAATTCACTTTAATTATTTTAATTTCCTAAGTTTTAACTTAGGCTCCATTAAAAATAATTAATTATTTGAATAACATGCACTCCGGGCGGAATTTCTCCAAACGATTTCTGGGTCTTGGAGATCTCATGTGTTTTATCCCCTCCACAAAATTTTGGAGCTAGAGCACATTCGATGGATGCTACACAAAAATAAAAAATGATCCTCTCCTCTATTTATAGGAGGACATGACATAATAAGCCTAAAATCCCCTAAAATACAAGTAAAATCATAATACAACCTTGGGTTACAAGCCAACCCAACTAGCTTAGACAATAAATTGAATGAGCAACCACACGTGTGAGTCGTGAGGCCTAAAAAGGTTGACGTCATCCAATAAATGATCCTCTCCTCTATTTATAAGAGGACATGACATAATAAACCTAAAATCCCCTAAAATACAAGTAAAATCACAATACAACCTTGGGTTACAAGCCAACCCAACTAGCTTAGACAATAAATTGAATGAGCAACCACACGTGTGAGTCGTGAGGCCTAAAAAGGTTGACGTCATCCAATAAATGATCCTCTCCTCTATTTATAGGAGGACATGACATAATAAGCCTAAAATCCCCTAAAATACAAGTAAAATCACAATACAACCTTGGGTTACAAGCCAACCCAACTAGCTTAGATAGTAAATTGAATGAGCAACCACATGTGTGAGTCATGAGGCCTAAAAAGGTTGACGTCATCCAATAAATGAGCTCCGTGTGGCATGTGTTGAGGCTTTTGAGTGCCAAGTGTGGTGTAGAAGCCTCTAAAAATCGTCATTTGATGGTTGGCCCTCAAATTTTCATTAATATCGCTCTCTGATCCCCAAAATCCATTTGGGGTACCAAAAGGTGGTCTCCCGGGTCTCGTACTGCTCAAAATGTCCATCTTTGCTCCAACATTGAGGGCTTTCCAGGGGTTACTAACCCTCCCATGTCATAGAAGGAGAGACCATCCTCATCTAGGTCCTGAATCAACTTCCATCCCTCATATGGTGTTAGGTCGGCCTGGTGGCATGCTAGGTCCAGGTGTATCATCCTGAAGAATCATCAAACGTAGTGCAAAGTGGTAGAGTGCTCTAGATGCAGGAGGTGTCCAGGGGTATATATGATGTGCTGCTAGTGCTCGAAGACCCAAGGCTCTCAACACTTCACCTTAGTGTGTCAATATACTTCTCTGGGGGTTGGGTTCTTGTGGGTAAGGTGCCCAGGTCATGGGCTGCTGAACCACCTCATAATCGCCCTTAGCCATCCCCCATGCAGGCCTCCGGATCCACCTCACAAAACTGGTAAATCTCCTCCTCTTGGGTAGTGACAAACACCTCCTCTCTTCACAGGCACAAATCACAAAGGCTAGAGTGCACAATTGTTAATTTTGGACAACGAGGTCCAAACTCCATGTTGTGATGCTCAGATGAAGATACAATTATTTTTATTGGGTTCCTTTTTCGGAGAGGTGCAAGATCGATCTAAAGATTATCTTGATCCGATGAGCAGAACATTTATTTTGAATTTATTCAAGATATGTGCAGGTCGGCCTTAAGTTTTTGTGCCCCAGCAGTTGTGTCACACACCCTCACTGATGGATATATATTGGTCAATGTTGGAGGACATTTTCACTCATCTCATCCTCATACATTTCTCTCTCCTCATCTGATTGGTTCGATGTCCTTGGTGGCTCTTCTCTCCGCAAGTGGGAAAATTCCAGCAGCATCACATTTCTGATTTCGGTCTAGGGTTTCTGCAGCAAACTATGACCAACGTTGACTTTGGTCAACGCAAGGTCAAATCGACCTGAAACTCTTCCAAAAGTTTGATTTTCCTAATCCGCATTTTCTGGCACTATTCCCGAGGCAAAACGTTGACTTTGACTTTTCAACGTTGAACTAGCTACTATCGCTATTTGTGTTGATCATTGACTTTTTGGGTTGACTTTTGAGTTGACCGTTTGGCTGTCCTAGAGGGTTGTGTGACATCGCTGGTTGGTTGACCATATTGATACTTTGTTGGTTAAAGCATCTTGTTGACCGCTGTAACGCATGAACACACTATATATTTCTGGCTTGTCTTCTGTTGATCTACTGGTATGTTCTATCAACATTTTACTTTATTGTTTATGTGATTGCTGTCTAATATTGAAGAGAAAGTAAAGTTGCATCAAGCATAGAACATCTACATAAATTTACATGGTATGAGAGCTGAGGTGAAGACAAAGCCCTAATTTGTAGCAATCACTGAAGAAGAGGATGGGTTCCTCAAATTACAATGGCTTTAAGGCTGATGACAAATTGATTGGGAAGGATGACTTCCATGCTTGGAAGATGACATTGGATCTTAACTTGGAAGACCAAGATGTCATGGACTATGTGCAGGGTAAAATCCAAGAGCCTCCATTCACTGTTACTGTTGCTACCAAAACAAAGTATAAGAAGGGGGAGATCAAAGCAAAGTTGATGATTAGGGACTCAATTCACAAGAGTTTGGTTGCCTACATGTCTTAGCTGGGCACATCCAAAGAGATGTATGATAAGTTGGTCCACATGTTCAAGGCCAACAATGCGAATCAAGTCCTATTCTTCAAGAATCAATTGAAGAATCTGAAGAAAGGTAGGGATGAGTCTGTTCAATCATATTTTCTGAAGCTGACCGAGATTAGGAACAATCTGCTGGCTATTGGGGAGACAATAGCTGATCGAGAGATGGTACTCACCGCACTTGGAGGGCTCTCATCTGAATGGCATGTGTTCAACACTACCATTCTCAATAACAATGTGATACCTGACTTTGACAAAGTACTATCGAGATGCGTACAAGAAGAGACAAGAATGAAGGATTATGAAAATGAAGGAAATGCTGCTTGCGCTGCTCATTCTAGAAATAAGAACTTTGGTGGTCCAAAGAACAAAGGAAGAGCAGGGTCCCAAGGAAAGAAGGGCAAGTGTTACACTTGTCATAGGCTAGGTCACTATGCTCTGAATGCCCTTTCAAGAAGGATTCTCCCGATGATGATGAAAACAACAACAACCGGAGGAATGGAAATCAAAGGAACAACAGGTTCAAGGGAAAGAGGAAAGCTCCCTCCGGCGGAAATGGTCAACCTTTCAAAAGGTCGAGAAACTCCAGGTATGAGGAATCAAATGTTGTTGATAAAATAAATGAACTCATTCTTGTATCTGGCCTCTCTGCTACATCTCCACCCAACACTATGCATGTCTGGTTGATAGATAGTGGTGCCTCAAGGCACATCACTGGGTTCAAGGAAGCACTTTCTAATATGGTTGAGAAGGATACTAATATGGAAATTATCGTTGGAGATAATGCCACATATCCCATGAAAGGCACAAGCACTGTGACCCTCCACTTGTCTCAAGGTCAAGTCCTCCGCTTATAGGATGTACTCTATGTACCTAATTTGAAGAAGAACCTTGTGTCTATATCGGCCATGGAAGACAAAGGTTTCAATGTGGCATTCATTGATGGGAAGGTGCGCATCTGGAAAAAGAGCTTCAAGGAAGCTATCACGATTGGGTTTAGAGTTGATACACTCTACCAGGTTGGAGGAAGTCCACTAGGAGCGATGACGTGTGATACTATTTGACAGACTGAACTATGGCACCGAAGGTTTGGACACCTTCACTATAAGGCCCTTCCCGAAGCAAGGAAGCTGGTAACAAGGATGCCTGAGTTTTTAAATAATCATGAAGGTGTATGTCAGGGTTGTGCCGAAGGAAAGCATACAAGGGGACCTTTTGCCTCAAGTTTCACAAAGACATCTGATGTCTTGCAATTGATACATTTTGATCTGTCTGGGATGCTGCCTGTGACGTCCTTGGGAGGATGTTCTTATTATATGACATTCATAGATGACTTCTCTCGCAAAACCTGGATATACTTCTTGAAGAAGAAGGATGAGGCTTTCATGTGGCTCCGTACCTTCAAATCCTTGGTGGAAAATTTGACAGGGAAGAAGATCAAGATATCGAGGACCGATAATGGCATTGAATATGAGACGAACGAGTTCAAGAACTTTTGCAGAGAAGCTGGCATCAAGAAGGAGACCACAACTATCTAAACACTTGAGCAGAATGGTGTTGCTGAATGAAAGAACAAGACCATTGTGGAAGCTGCTTGTGCCATGCTATGTGACCAGGGTCTACCGAAGTTTTTGTGGGGAGACGCTGCGAACACTACTGTGTACATACAAAACCGATGCCCGCATTCCGCTTTGGACTCCAAAACTCCCGAAGAGGTTTTCACTGGTAAGAAACCTGACGTCTCACATTTTAGATTTTTTGGATGTCCTATTTATTTTCATGTGTCGAAAGAGAAGAGGAGCAAGATGGATGCTTCTGGGAAGAAGGGAATGTTTGTGGGCTACAACGAAACTTCGAAGGCTTATAAAGTCTATGTGTCTAGTCAAAGGGAAGTGGAGATATGCCACGATGTCACCTTTGACGAAGATGATTCCTTGAGGAAAGTAGTCAATCTTCCGAGATCTGAAGCAGATCATGAAGCAAGGCCTGGAAATCAAGAAGAACCGAAGGATGAGACGATGTTCGATGCTGAAGGACAGATGGACCTGATTGATCCACCTCCTTCATTGGGGAAGAGACCATCATGGCTCAGGGATACTCTCGAGGATGCCGAGGGACATATGGCCACAAGGGGGACATTTCGTGAAAGCAAGAAGCCGAATAGATAGAAGGGTATCTAGAAGCCATGAGTACTATTGTACAATCTGAGCCTGGATATTTTGAGGAAGCCGTAAAGCATCAAGTTTGGAAGGATGCTATGCACGAAGAATGAGTCCATATTGAAGAATGATGTCTGGGATGTGGTTCCAAGACCGGAGGACAAAGCAGTTGTCACCTCGAAATGGATCTACAAGATCAAGCATGGATATGATGGAAGTGCTGAAAAGTTCAAGGCAAGGTTCGTTGCTTGTGGCTTCTCTCAAAAGGAAGGCATAGACTATGATGGCCCGATATACCAACATCCGATCTATCATAGCCCTTATTGCTACACAAGGATGGAGTCTTCATCAGATGGATGTGAAGACCGCATTTCTGAATGGTGCGATAAAGGAAGAGGTGTATGTAGAGCAACCTCTGGGGTTCGAAGTCCAGGATCGAGACAACCATGTCTGCAGGTTGAAGAAAGCCCTCTATGGGTTGAAGCAAGCACCCGGAGCTTGGTACGAAAGGATAGATAGCTACCTGATGAGGTTGGGCTTCACTAGTAGTAATGCTGATCCGAACCTTTACTTCAAGGTTGATAGAGAGAAGCCTCTCATTTTGGTGCTGTATGTGGACGACCTCTTCCTAACAGGTGTTGACCCTCTCATTCATCAGTGCAAGAGGGAGCTTGCTACTGAGTTCGAGATGAAGGACCTAGGACTGGTGCACTACTTCCTAGGCCTGGAGGTCTGGCAAAGACCTGGCGAGATTTTCCTTTCTAAAGGAAAATACATTGTGAAGCTGCTAGAAAGATTTGGTATGGTGGACTGTAAGTCCGTGTTGACATCGATGGAGCTCAACTTTAAGAAGTTGAGTGGCAGCGCTGTTGGGCCCGTGTTAGAAAATCCTATTGAGTATCGTCAACTCGTAGGGGCCCTGATGTTCTTAGTGAACACCCGTCCAGAGATATGTTTTGTAGTGAAGACTTTGAGTCAACAGATGGTTGAGCCTCATCACACTCATTGGGTGGTGCCAAGAATCTTCTGAGATATCTTCGAGGCACGATAAACCATGGGCTGAGATACACTGTCGGGAGCGTGACACTCCTTGGATATACTGATGCTGATTGGGTTGGTAGTGTGGTGGATCGTAAAAGCACATCGGAATGCTGCTTCACACTTGGATCTGCTTCGATATCATGGATGAGCAAGAAGCAGAAGTCGGTGGCTTTGAGCATCGCGGAGGCTGAATACATTGCAGCGAGTATGGCCTGTTGTGAAGCAGTTTGGTTGCGAAAGCTATTTAGTGAGCTGTTCGGGCATGTGCTAGATACCACCGTGATACTCTGTGATAACCAGAGTGGGATTCGGTCGTCCGAGAATCCCGTGTTCCACGATCGATCCAAGCATATTGATATCAGGTACCACTTTATCCGGGATATGGTACAGCGAGGCGTCGTAACGCTCGATCATATAGGAACTGATGAGTAGGTCGCAGATATTCTCACAAAGCCATTGTGGAAGGTCAAGTTCCTAACCTTTCGTGAGAGTCTTGGTATCGTGGAACGACCCTATGCTGAGGGTCCTGTTGGACGATGAGCTCTGGGAGCTCTGGGGGCTTTGGGGATAGCTTCTCGGAGTTATAAGCAACCACAGGGCTAGGCTTGCCGAACCTTGTTTAAGGTATGTACACCTTGCTGTTTTGATGATTGAGTTGGTTCACCTCTCATTATCTGTGCCCCGTATGCATCCTACCCATTGAGTTCAGGGCTCATGGGAAGTACCTCTCATTTGGCCAGTGAGGTGGGAAAAGTTAGAGACTAGTAGCAAAGACTGATGGATGCATCAGAAATTTCCGTACTCTCTATCTAGGATGGCACGGTCCAACCACTTGATCTGGGATCAAGTCTAGTGAGGTTTCAGACCTCCTTCTGACTTCGGGTCAGATAAACCAACTTCGGGTTGGTATGAGTCTCTTTGTGAGTCCTAGAGAGGTTTCAGACCTCTAGGCTGAATCTGTCAGCCGAGAATGATGTCTTTGTGATTGACCCACTTCTGTTCTGAAATAAAGAGGTCAGCAAAGCAAGTTACAGCGGGATGATGCACGATGTTTGGATTGCACAGGTGGATGGAGTTCTCCCTAGTTGAGAGGGAGTGTTAATTTTGGACAACTATGTCCAAACTCCATGTTGTGATGCTCAGATGAAGATACCAATATTTTTATTGGGTTCCTCTTTTGGAGAGGTGCAAGATCGATCTAAAGATGATCTTGATCCGATGAGCAGAACATTTATTTTAAATTTATTCAAGTTATGTGCAAGTCGGCCTTAAGGTTTTGTGCCCCAGCAGTTGTGTCACACACCCTCACTGATGGATATATATTGGTCAACGTTGGAGGAAATTTTCACTCATCTTCTCCTCACACATTTCTCTCTCCTCATCTGATTGGTTCGATGTCCTTCATGGCTCTTCTCTCCACACGTGGGAAAATTCCAGCAACTGCACATTTTTTATTTCGGTCTAGGGTTTCTGCAACAAACTTTGACCAGCGTTGACTTTCATCAACGCAAGGTCAAATCGACCTGAAACTCTCCCAAAAGTTTGATTTTCCTAATTCGCATTTTTTTGGCACTATTCTCGAGGCAAAACGTTGACTGACTTTTCAGCGTTGACCTAGCTATTGCTGTTGTTTGTGTTGACCGTTGACTTTTGAGTTGACTGTTTGGCTGTCCTAGAGGGTTCTGTGACATTGTTGGTTGGCCGACCATATTGAGGCTTTGCTGGTTGAAGCATCCTGTTGACCGCCGTAACGCACCAACACACTTATATATTTCTAGCTTGTCTTCTGTCAATCTACTGGTATGTTCTATCAACATTTTACTTTATTGTTTATGTGATTGCTGTCTAATATTGAAGAGAAAGTAAAGTTGCATCAAGCATAGAACATCTACATAAATTTACAACATTGAGCAGAAAATCGGCTTTTTCCTAACTTATAAGTGGCCCGACACCGCTCATGAGTTTTTGGAAAAACTCTCGATTTTATCCCGAGTTTTACGATTAAATCCGAAGTTTTTCGTTTTTGAGAAAATCGTGAAAAACTTGGCTAAGAACATCGGCAAGTTGAAAAAATCATGACTTCCCGATGTTATCGCAATTTTATCAAGACTTTCCATAGTGGTTGAACCTGAAGAATGGAGGTGGAATATGGGCTTGTACTGTAAGAGGGAAAGTGGCAAGTATGAAATAGGGATAGATAGAACATGCTACCTCAATCAAGGATTTCTAAGTAGTGCCCCTCTTTATACCCATTGGGTCATTAGGGGAGGTCCCACTGGAATAGGATTGAAGATTAACCCCCCATTTAAGGTGAGGGAACAAGATCACAGTAAAAAAACCCTCCTTCCAGGTCACACCATAATCCATATCAAAAGGACAAATACGAACAAGCATAAGCACTTGATGCAAAATGAATAAATTACCTTTTGATATGAAGCCCACCTTCGTCCATTTTCTCTTGTCGGATGGGTGAGAAGGTACATGACTAATGCAAGTGGCAGAGATGAAATGGTACATTGTCAGCTATTGGTGGCTTTTAGGGGCATCATGGTTGGTCGAATGAATGTGAAGAAAATGAGAAAAGTTTTCTCTTATAGGGTCAACAATTCACCCACTCTGGCGAGTAACAAATCTAACTCATCTTAAGTCTTTGAATTATTTTTTGGAATAACAACCTTCTCATTCTCCTCAACACTTAAGGAAAATCCTAGGAACTGGAAGACCTTACATCTTCATCGAACTTTACATCTCTGCTCTTTACTGTCTTCTGCCGTGTTGGAATATAGACCTTGTGAGCCTTGAAAGTCTTAGTGTCTCCAACAACACAAAATTCTATCTTAATAGTCTCGAACCTCCGAAGAACATTGACCACCTATGAATCTAAAGGAACATAACACTAGATCATGAGATACGTACTGTTGATTTTTGGGTAGCATTGAATGTGCTCTAGCTCCGAAACTTTGAGGAGGGGCTAGAACACATGAGATCTCCAAGACCCAGAAATCGTTTAGAGAAATTCCACCTGGAGCTTAAGTTATTCAAATAATTAATTATTGTAATGGGGACCCTAAGTCTAAACTTAGGGAAATTAAAAAATTAAAGTGAATTAATTTAATATGTGGGTGAGAATGTTCTAAGTGACGAAGATCTAGTCTTTTCTAATGTTAGCTGTCGATTAGAGATTAGATCACGACCATTGATTCATCAATAGGAAAAGTATAAAGGCTTGAGGGTCAGTGGGAGAACACACACAGTGAATCTAAGAGATCGAATTCTTCTGACGGAGCAGTGTTCGGACGAAGATTAGATGAGTTGTTTAGTGCAATAGTGAGGGGCAGATGCAGTAATTGGTCAGAGGACCAAGAGTACATAGTAGAGCAAGGGCAGCAGAAGCAACAGAGGGACCAACGCAGCCACTAGGAGAGGTGACACATGTTATCACTCCACCTGATCTCTAAGGCTGAGAAAGAGTCCAAACAAAGGTAACCACAAACTAATCTTTTAGCTTGGTAGCTAGCCCTACCAAAACAGAGAGGGCTCTCTCCACAATGTCACAGCCAAGAGGGTTGGATTAGTGTTTTAAGCTAGGTATGAGTACAAGGGTTTGTTTGAATTTGGGTTACTGGATGGGTGAATTAGGTCAAAGAGGCTAGGTCAGGGAAAATAGGATTAGGGTTGCAAAGTTTCAATGGGTCAAGGTAGGTAGAAAACCTAACACTTTAGGGTTTCTTGAGTGGGATGGATCAGATAGGTGAGGTGCTAGAAAGAGCAAGGCAAAGCATGAATTCTTTCCAAACTGAAGAAAATGAACAGACTATGAAGATTTTCTCAAAACAGAGAATGAGAGATGTATTCTTCTTATCAATTTGAAAAGCAACATATCATAGAAATGAAATGGATCATGAAACAAAACATTCATACATAATGAGACATAAGAAGAACAATACTAAATTTCCATACCACAGGTATCCTAAAGAAATAGCTGCAACCTTTTCATTAATTTCCTGCCAAATACTGATTACAATAGAGTCCCTGATCAATGCAACAACATCCAACTTCTGAAATGAGTCAAAAAGTACAATATATAGACCACAAACAACCTCTCCCAACCATAGGGGTCGAATTCCTAAGTTGAGGAGGTGTTCCACCAAAAAACTGAACTAAATACCTAGAGTGTAGGGAGGTCAAATTGACTCATCCCTCACTTTTTGCAAACTGATTCATTACATGTCATCAAAACTTTTCACCTAATATGTTTACCCCTAGGTAAGTCAACCACATCATAATTACTTTTACACTCATGATTTACATTGGTAAAAATCCCATTGACCATGGTCAAACTGGAAAAACTGAGAAAATTGGAAAATATCAGAAACTCAGAAAATTTGTCAAAAGCGCAACACCATCTTCAACTCCACTTTTGAGGGGGTTCCAGGTGTCCAAATTAAGCTCAGGATAGCTCATTGGAAAGCCTGCCCTGTCTAGTTTCCAGATCTGTGCTCAGTTTCCAAAATGGTCAAGGTTTTACCCTCCAAAACTTCACTCTCCCAAGACTAGTGAAAAGCGCAGCGCCAACCTCCAAAACAAGGCAGAAAGATCATTTTTTGAGTGTTTATTGCCCTTTTGACTTCCTCTTTGACCCAAAAAAGTTTTGTAAAGTGGTTTTTTCTGATTGTACTTGGCCTTGTGAATCCAATGGTGGTTTCAGTTTATCCATTGGAGGTCGCTAGGAAAAGCGTAGCGCCTAGGGTGCTGCGCTTTTGCCAGTTTGACTGTGTCAAATTGCCAAAAACTCAAAAATTTCCAAAATTTTCAAAATTTGCCCAAATTCTTCAAATTTTGTGTTGTGGGATGATGATGAGGTGTACTAGGCAATGAGAGAGGCCTTAGCAAGAATATCAAGCTTGTCCCCTTCATTTTTCTTGGTTAGGGTTTCAAGTCTTGATTTGGCCTTTTGTAGCTTTGAGCTTGCAATTTGGTTTTTCTTGAAGTAGTGCTTGGCCCTCTTTCTCAATATGTAATTGTCCTTGTTTTCCTTCTCCACGAGCTTCTCAAGATGTTGGTTGGCCCTATCAATCCATTTCTCCCGGTTTTCATTGACAATCATGGCAAATTGTTCATTTAAAATGAGCTCATTAGCAAGCTCAACCTCCTTTTGCCTCTCTAGTTCTAGAGATATTTTCAACCCTTTAGTCTTAGGTCTTCTTGTTGGCACTTGTTCTACTGCCTCATTGGTTTCACCATACCTTTCATAAGGCCTTTGCTTTGTTTTCTTCTCTCTTTGCCTTGAGACGCTGAATCTCCATGATGGCCTGCTTGGTCTTGAGTTGTTCATTTTCCTGCTCATAGTATGCAATGACGAACTTAGATCTCTCTAAGTTGGTCTGAAGCTCCCTAAGTTGGACATCTTTCTGTTTGATAATCATTTTGGAGGCCTCATCATCATGCTCATCATCTAAATCAACAAGGTCAAAATCTGTCTCTGTCTCATGGAGGTCATCCTCATCATGAATTGCTGCCTCATGTACATCTTCCTCTGCCATCTTTTGTTTGCCCTTTTGTACCTGATTTGTTGGTGAAGAAGGCAGGGCCCCTCCCACAGTCTGTGGGGCAAACACCTGTCTATGCTCTCTCTGATATGTCTTTTCCATTGTGCTTATTTCAACCTCTTTAGGCTTGCTGACCTCAACTTTGCTAGGTGACTCATCCTGCTGATAAAATGGAGATGATGGTGGTGATGGTGATGGAGTAGGTGAAGTGGACTGAAGTGATGAAATGGTAGGCACTGTGGGCTGAGATGGAGGCATAGATGTAGTAGGGTGAGATGAAGAAGGCACATCTTCAGCATGTGGAACTTTTGGAGCAGTGAAGATGTCATTTTCTAAGAATGTGTCCCATGAAATGTTCAACTGGTTAAGCTGATGGAGGACAATGATTTTGATCAAGGAGTGGTGGAAAAGACTATTCATCTGTTGGTCAAACTCTCTCTTTTTCACAATGTATGCCATTTTATCTATGCTCTTGAAAAGACAGTATGGGATATTGAGAAATTTAACTCTTGTGAAGTGCATGAGCAATCTAATGTGATAAGTGTAAAGTCTAGAGAACCTCCGTTCACAAGAGAAATACTTCATGATGATCTTCATCATGGGGGCATACTTATTAAGAAGATAGCTGAAAGGAAAGACCCTCTTCCTCTCATTTCTGTATATTGGTTTGATGAATGGCTCATAGTACTGATCCTCCAAATCTTTGGATTTGAACAACCTCTCACCCATGTTTGGAATCCCTGTGGCAATAGCAATAATGGATGTAGACACTGTGAAAGTCACACCTGCTAGGGTTGCTTGATTTTCTTTGAGGTTTACACTGAAGAGTCTGCTCAAAATAGGGTGATGTTGTACCCTTTCAATCATGTTACAAAACTCAAGGCAACCAACATACTTCAAGCATGAATGTATCATTGGTGAGGCTATCAGTTATCTAGTGTTGGTGGGCTCCAGCCTTGGGATTCTCCCTCCTTTGTGTGGCCTTCTCTGTTGTCTATCCTCCTCCTCCAATCTATCTTCCTCCTCTTGCCTATCTTCCTCCTCTTCCATATAGTCTCTATCTTCTTCCATGGTGTCTTGGTCTAGAAACCCTAGGGGAGGAAATGGGAATGGGGATGGGTCTAGAGAGTAGGGATTACGGTAGGAAAATTTAGGGAGATGGGGGAAGGGGTTAGGGAACTTTGGGGGGTGATAGGAGGTCAAAATACTTAGGGAGTTGAAAATGATAATTGGATTACACGTTTGGGGTAGTGGCTACCAAGGAATTTTAGTGGCCCAGGACTTAGGGTTTTATGGGGAAAGGGTTTAGGGATTAGGAAAAGTAGTATAGGGATAGGTATGGGTTGAATAGTGATGTAGGAAGGTGTTGTGGGGTTTATGGGCAGCAAATTGATAGTGAGGGAGTGATACTAGGGTTTT
The DNA here is from genome assembly GCA_034641835.2 of Pinus albicaulis. Classification (NCBI taxonomy): domain Eukaryota; kingdom Viridiplantae; phylum Streptophyta; class Pinopsida; order Pinales; family Pinaceae; genus Pinus; species Pinus albicaulis. Next base: position 256,707,861 of record CM076579.1, read on the forward strand.
CCACTAGACATTTAGTTAATTTTCCTCATGAAGGAAAACACCATAAAAATGACATTTAGGAAAGCAAGGAGGTGAAGATTTTGTGTCACTTACTTGATAAAGGAGCAAGCAAGCCTTTGTTGAAAGTTTGAGGGATTTTGAGGGTGTTTTGTAGCTTCTATGGCTTGCTGGGCAAAAGCGTAGCGCGTGAGGTAAAAAAGGCAACGCCAAATTGTCTAAGCGCAACATCTGTTGCCTATGCACAACACCAACCTCCTAAGCGCAACGCCAAGAAAAATTTCTTCTCTGACTCTGCAATTCGACCTTTTCATGCTGAGGGAGTGAACCCTCAACCTTTGGATGTGCAAATGAGTTTGAATGGGATGTCTTAGTGGTCTTTATACTTCATGAAATTGATGATTTGGGCCTTGGGATCTCACTTAACCTTCTGAAATTGTACCCTTTACTTGACTCTTTCCTTTGACAATTTGATCTTTAGATGACCTTTGAGAACTCTTTGAATTTGAATTTTTGGTGGTTTGGCATCTTTGGAACATTGAGTTAGCAGCTTGGGATGGTGAAATTATTATATTTTGAAAGACATAAAATTACATAATGAAAATATAAAAAATTACATCTGAACTCAAAATTACATGCTGAAACAAAAAATTTCTTCACAAATCATCTTCATATGGTGAAGAGATGTTATTGGATCACCCTTTACTTGCTAGTCTTATGTAGTGGAGATGAAGCTTTATTGGACCTTGGAAACCCTAATGGCCTAATGAAACCTTGAAAAACCCTAAAATACCTAATGAGACTTTGAAGGACTCAATTTCAAGATGACATGATTGATATTGACTTTATGGATGGTGTACAGTCAGCAAAGTATGAAACTATGCCAGCAAGTAATCAAATTTGAGGAAGAGTGATGTTTTTGGACTAGGCCTACCATCGGTGACTAATTTTTTGCATGACCTAGTGGAATGAATAAAAATTTCTGAGTGGGACTCCTAAAATGATATGAAAAGAGGATTTTTGATCACTAATGGCAGGATGCAAATGCTGACACTAACAACACAGACCCCAGAGAGGGTGATGTAGGCAGACGTAGGGTCTGTGCAGTGGCTCTGAGAGAGTCTAGATTTAGTTGGAGACTGGGGTTTCTGAGCCAGGTGGGCTGAAACTCAGTTTTTGAGAGGCAGATCAGCGCAGAGAAGGGGTGACAAAGTCCTAAGCTAGACCCATGCATCTACTGCGCAGAGGCAGTGCAGAGGCTGCTGGGACTTCACCAGTTTATGGTCTGGATCAGGGACTTGCAGCGTGAGGTAAAACTCACGATTTATTTATTTCTGCCGAGGTTTTTCTCTGTTGGGTGAGTCGGATTTTGGCACCCTAGATGTACTCAGGAGTTAGAATACTGCTGCTTAATAATATAAACCCTCAGATCTGCTGCACCAGTTTTCCCGCATTAGGTTTTTCCTGGGACATTTGTCCAAAAAATACGTCCTTTGTCTGAATGCGTCACACTTATTTTTTAGTACTTGATCTGTATAATTGTGTAGGCTGCAGTGTATTTGCATTAGTGTTTTTACTGAAGCTTCAGAAAATAACTTGTAATTTAAATAAGGCAAGTAGGTAATGCAAATTAGATTTACTCCAGTAGCATTTCTGTCACTTAGATTCAGAAATTTTCACACGGTATTAGAGCAATTGTAGATCTAGTAGAGTTGAAGCCATCAACGAAAAGATGAAGGAAATTTTCTGCAAGAAGGCAGTGGTCTCGAGTGACAATTCTGAACCAGAAAGAGGCAGAGGAAGGGTGACATAGTCACCAGAGGGGCACACGTAGAGCCTGCGTTAGTTAGTTAGGGTGACATTGTAGCTGGGCATTGCTTATTGGGCCAGTGCAGAAGTTTTGAGCCTCCGTCTTTATGGTTGGCGAGGCTAGAAGAGCAGTTCGATTTTCTTCAGGAGTTGTTGATGGGGCATTGATTATGTTGGTGCAGAACAATGTATAGTGGGGTAGTGGAAAAGTAGAGGGAAACAGTTCCTCAGAAGACTTCTTTGCCAAGATCTAGATCCAGTGCTGATCATCAGCAAAGAGTGGTTAGAGAGAAATTCGACATCAGTTGGCAGAAGGATTTCTGTGAAGGAAATCAAGATTCAGAGGGAGCTTGTTCCTTACAGGGTTTCTAGCGCCAAAGAAACCCAGATTCGAGTTTTGCTGGGGCAGCAACAAAAGAGGGAGAAGAGAACCAACTCGACATTTTCTTGTTGAGCAGAGATGGTCGCACATTGATTTAGGGATGATGACAAGTTGGATGGAGCATCCAACTTTGTCATCTGGAAGGCCAGGATCTTGACAGTTTTGGATGATCATCGCATCAAGGATCATGTCTTGCATGCAGTTGTTGTCCCTGTTGATGTTGATGCTCTCAAGAAGTATGAAGAGGCTCAAGCGAAGGCTAAACACATGGTCATGGATAGAGTCAAGGATCATGTGATCCCACATATTTCCGAGAAGAACATAAGGGAAATGTGGACTTCCTTGACCAGTTTGTACCAAGGAACCTCCGTCCAGCGGAGGATGTTGCTTGAGAATTAGTTGAGACTGTTTCAGATGCAAAAGGGAGAAGAAATCGACCCATCCTTATCAAATTACGAGCGATCCGAGATCAAATGGCTTCCGTAGGGGCTACACCATATGATGGACTGCCCTGAATGCAACCAGAAAAGACTGGGAAACCTTTGTCTAAGTTATTTTGGGCAGGGCTTCTCTTCCAAACTGGGAGGAGATGTAGGCAGATCTTCTGTAATATTCCTAATTAGCCACAGCTAATTGGAATATTCGATTTTTGTATAGTTTTGCCAACTATAGTTTATTAAGAAATAAAAAGTGAGAGGAGGGGTCTAACTCACTTAAATAAAATAAAGTGTTTCCCTAGTAGCACCACGTTATAACTTAAGGGGGGAGCCTTGGGGGTCCAACACCACGCTGAGGAGGGGGCCCACGTAGCCTCTAGGAGCTTCTGCGCAGTTTGATGAGGAGCACGTGGAGGATAGGGAGACCACGTTAGGGTTTTGGAGGAGGGCCAGCGTTATAAAAGGTGGGAGAGCCATCTCATTTGGCATTCTTGTTGTTGATGATATTTGAGCTAGACGTTTGTCTTCTTGAGCACGCTGGCTGTTTAGCCTGTCTGCAGCACTGTTCAGTGCGTTGAGTGTCTCCGATCGGAGATCTCGCCTTTAGCCCCGGAGGACTTCGAGTGCCTGCTCGGGTAAGGTTGTTTCTTCAGTCTTTTGCGGGTGATTTGGTTGTTTGTTTTGCGGAGGAGTTGGACTTCTTTTGGTGACTGCGCAGTCCCTGGGAGAGAGGACGCAGTTCTTGTTGGAGGTGTTCCGGTGCGGGGTTCTGCAGGGGTTTCAGTTGATATCCGGAGTAGAGGATCAGTCTTCATCAGTAGGAGGATTCCTGTGGAGTTTGTGGCACATTTTCAGCTATTAACATTTGGCATCTGCGCTGAGCCTTGCAGACGCAGCGTAATTCCTTGAGGAGGGTTTCTTGGTGATTTTTGGAGGCTGACCATTTTTGATATGGTTTTTGGGTTTTGTCCGGGTTGGCGAGTACAGGTGGTTTGCAGATTTTCAGCTCATTCCGGCAAGGGGATCAGCCCCTAGTTTCCAGTCCATTCTAGCGGTAGCAGTTTACGGCAGTTTTCCAGCAGCTGGGACGCAGTTTCTTAAAGCAGCAATTTCCTGTCTTTCTGAGAGAGTTCTTCACTTGCCTTGAGCAAGAATAGGTGCTATCATTCCGATCATCTATTGTATTTCATCTTATTTCTCAGATTAATAAAATGGCTTAGCATTCCGGCATTTTTATGAGTATTTGCTTTATGTTCTATTTCTGGCATTTTCTATATTGTCGTATGCTTGTATTGCTGTCTATTTCCCTTTCGGGATATTACAGTGATATCAGAGCATAGATCTGGCTCAGCCTGTGGAGCTAGCAGTCTATGACACCGAGGGATAAACCCTACATCTGTTACAGAGGTAGGAAATACAGAGACATTGAGCGTAGGTTGGAGAACACCTACGAAGAGGGAGACTGTGTTCGTGTGGTGGACACGGATTAGGAGCAGCCTGTGATAGATACAGATCAGGAGCAGCCTGTGGGGGATGCAGAGCAACAGGATCCTATGGCAGACGATGAGGATGCGAGGAGATATAGGGAAACGCTCCTCAAGACCGTACAGGATCTGTCGAGACAGATGGAGACGATTGGGCAGAGGATCGCTACGATAGAGGTTAGGCAACGTGAAACCCCAAGGGGTTTTCAGATTGGTGAGGGATTGGGCACATCACACCATATGCCGGAGCGTGAGACTACCCCCCTTATGGCATCGCATGCACCCACGCGATCCACTATGCCTACCTTCCTAGGAGAGGACACAGGGGCAGGAGCACAGCAGGAGCCAGAACCTGGCCACATGGGTGACTATTTTGCAGAGTACCAGGCATACGGGCAGGAGTTCAGAGATGATATCTCGTTCAGAGACTATGTTCAGCTCCAGCGGGATAGACCCCGCGATCATCACAGAGGGCATCGGCATCATCATGATGGAGACCACCACCGCACAGCTAGCAGATTTCATTTGCCCACGTTTGATGGTTCATCAAACAGTTCGGCAAAGTCTTGGGTGGAAAAGCTGGACATCTATTTCCAGCTTAATCAGATGTCGCAGACAGAGGCCATTAAGGTGGCAACATTACATTTGGATGGTGAGGCCCAGGACTGGTGGTTTCATGGGATGACGACACTCGGGCATTCTACAGTGACGACATATGCCGAGTTTACGAGGAGGGTGATAGAGCGTTTTGACCGGAGGGATCCGGAACAGCACTTTGTTGAGCTGACGAGGCTCAAGCAGATGGGGAGCCCAGAGACTTACATTGCGGATTTCTTGAGGGTTTCAGTGATGGTGCCAGATCTATCCGCAGCTCGGATGATCTACATGTTTGTGGAGGGATTAGCAGAGCCACTTCGTGGCCTAGTCAGGTCAACTAGACCCGCTACACTTCAGGATGCTATCAGCAGGACCCGAGATTTACAGGATGTCTTACCCAGGACTCGGACACCTTATCCCCAGAGACAGGCTTTCCAGCCTAAGGGGAAGGACGTGAGGATTCCGCCTCCCAAGGGGAATCCCGGACGGGTGCAGGTTGATGATGAGGCCAGGAGGGAGATGAAGAAGAAGCGGTTGTGCTTCACCTGCCAGGAGCCATGGGCACCAGGACATAGATGTGCTGCTGGGAAAGCACATTTCATTGAGGTTTTCTCCGAGAGCAGCGGGGAAGAGGATGAGGAGGATGATGTGGAGGCAAGAGATTGTCATGTAGTGCAGGATACTTTGCCACCTCCACCACCAGCAGTAGGTGGTACATCATTTGCACCTACTGGAGGAGCTCTTGCAGCATTGCGGGGAGTTCCCAAGTATTTGACGCTGCGTGTACGGGGGACAGTGCGTGGCCAGCGAGTATCAGTCTTGGTCGATAGTGGGGCAACCCACAACTTCATCGATGCGCAGATGGTTGAGCGGAGAGGTATACAGACTGAGAGCTTCGATGGATTTTCAGTTTTGGTTCCAGGAGATCAGACCATGGTGTGTGCTCGATATGTTCCCGAGTTATCGGTGACGATGGGCACCTATACATTGACAGATCACTTTTTTGTGGTCGATATTCCGGACACCAACATGATACTGGGTGTTCAGTGGCTTATCACTCTAGGGAAGGTCATGACGGATTGGAAGGCCCTAGAGATGGAGTGGGATGATGCCAAGACAGGGAGGCATGAGAAGATACGGGGACAGCACACATATCCGCCTCAGACTGTTTCGGCTCATCGGATGGAGGCAACCTTCCGTAAGGGAGACATAGAGGCGCTAGTCGCGGCATCGCAGGAAGTGACTACGGACAAAGACACCCAGCAGGTGTTGCATCATCCTTGATGTAATGCAGGTGAAGTTCGGGATATTTGGCTAAGCAACACTTGGACGGGGTTTGAGAATACCATTGGAGCTTGAGCAGTATACAGCAAGGATCACCACACCAGACAGGCATCCCAAGGCCTATCGGATGAGATTGAGCGAGGCTAGCCTGTTAGTTGCTGGCCCTTGGCACATTCGGCCGAGTCGAGTCCTTTGCTTCTTCCGTGGTGTTGGTGAAGAAGAAGGACTGCGCACATTGTGGATGTACTGATTACGTGGCTCATCGTTAGCATCTCGAAGAACAAAAATCTTCATTCCCAGGATCGATGAGTTGATGGACGAGTTGAGAGGAGCACGGTTCTTCTCAATGATTGATTTGAGATCTGGGTACCATCAGATTCGCGTGAGGGAACAGGACATTCCCAAGACCGCCTTCAGGTGTCATTATGGGCACTTCGAGTTTCTGGTTATGCCCTTCGGGCTGACCAATGCACCCGCCACCTTTCAGTCGTGCATGAACCATATCTTCCGCAGTCATATGAGGAAGTTTGTGTTGGTCTTCTTCGATGACATACTCATATATAGCAGGACTTGGGAGGAGCATCTCCAACATATTGAGACAGTATTGCGCATCTTGGAGGAGTAGCAGTTCTACGCCAAGCTCTCCAAATGTGAGTTTGGATTATCAGAGATGTTGTACTTGGGACATATCATAGGAGTGGACGGAGAGAGGGTCCACGAGGAGAAGATCAGGGCCATCAGGGATTGGCCAGAGCTGAGGAATGTGATGGAACTTCGGGGATTCATTGGCATTTGCACTTGCTACAGGAAGTTCGTCAAGGGTTTCTCACAGCTCGCTGCACCCCTCACAGATTTGACAAAGAAGGGGGCATTCAGTTGGACAGATTCAGCACAACGAGCCTTTGATGGGCTCAAGGAGGTGATGAGCAGCTGCCCCATGCTTGCATTGCCGGATTTCACGCAGCCGTTTGTCTTGGAGTGCGATGCGTCGGGAGAGGGAATCGGCGCAGTTTTGATGCAGGGTGGTCACCCTATAGCTTTTGACAGCCGAAAGCTCCTTCCGCATGAGAGGTTGTATTCTATATACGACAAGGAGATGTTGGCCATTATGCATGCATTGGCCAAATACCGGCAGTATCTGGTGGGCAGTAGATTCAGAGTGAGGTCCGATCACAACAGCCTCAGGTTCTTTCTTGAGCAGAAGCAGTTGTAGGAGAGGCAGCAGAGGTGGATCAGTAAGATCCAAGCCTATGACTTTGACATTGAGTACGTCAAAGGAAAGAATAACGTGGTAGCAGATGCCCTTTCACGTAGACCGGCCACGTTATCTCTTATGAGCTTGGACACTGATTGGAGGGCTCGACTGTTGGTGGAGTACTCCAAGGACAGGTTTGCATGTGAGGTGCTGGATGGGCAGGTAGCAGATGACAGGGACAGGGTGGTCGATGAGATCATCTATTACAGGGACAGGATCTTCTTGACTGAGGGATCTCAGCTTAAGAAGAAGATACTCCATGCATCACATGATTCCCCACTGACTGGCCACCAGGGGTTTACCAAAACCTACAGGGCCATTAGAGAGAGGTTCTCATGGAAGGGCCTCAAGGAGGACATACTCCAGCATGTCAGCGAGTGCGATGTTTGTCAGCGGAACAAGGGAGAGATGAGCCATGTCGCAGGGTTGTTGCAGCCTCTTCCCATTCCAGAGGGGAAATGGGAGAGCATATCGATGGACTTCATCACAGGGTTGCCCATGGTGCAGGGCAAGGATTGTATCTTTGTCGTCGTTGATCGACGACTGACAAAGTATGCACACTTTTTCGCCATATCCATGCATTACACAACAGCACAAGTGGTCGAGCTGTTCTTCAGAGAGGTTTTCAGGTTGCATGGTCTTCCTAAGACCATCATCGCGACAGGGACAGCCGTTTTATGGGTGGATTCTGGCAGGAGCTCTTTCGACTAGTGGGGACAGAATTGACACCGAGCACTAGTTATCATCCACAGACGGACGGGCAGACGGAGATAGTTAACAAGTGGCTGGAGGGCTACTTGCGCAACTACGTCAGTGGGCAGCAGCGAGCATGGCTGAAGTGGCTGCATTTGGGAGAGTATTGCTACAACACGACGCATCACATGTCCATTGGTATGTCACCGTTCTATGCTTTGTATGGGTATCATCCTTTGTCTTTTGTGGACGTGATGTTTGGTGTTAGCAGGGCTCTGAGAGCCAATATTTGGATCCAAGAGAGTCAGGACATCCTTCGAGCTCTCAAGGATAACATGGCCACGGCGCAGAACCAACAGAAGCTGTATGCTGATAGGGGTCAGGTGGAGAGACAGTTTGAGGTAGGAGACTTGGTCTACCTATAATTACAGCCATACCGACAGTCGTCACATAAGCAGAAGGGGGCTGAGAAGCTCAAGCCCCGCTTTTATGGGCCGTACAGGGTGATACGCAGGATTGGACAGGTTGCATATGAGTTAGAGCTGCCCCAAGGCAGCAAGATTCATAATATTTTTCACATATCATGCCTGAAAAAGGCATTGGGACAGCAGGTGACAGTCACGGATGAGCTACCACCCACGGATGATGAGGGGCATATGGTGTTGCAGCCAGAGGCTATTATTGATACTAGGGAGAGGCAGCTGCGGAGCAGGACGGTCCGGGAATTCTTGGTGAGGTGGAAGAATTTTCCGGATGAGGATGCCACTTGGGAGAATGAGAAGATACTGCAGCATCCATCACTTCAGTTGCTTGAGGACAAGCAACGCTTTGCCGGGGGAGACTGTAATATTCCTAATTAGCCACAACTAATTGGAATATTCGATTTTTGTATAGTTTTGCCGACTATAGTTTATTGATAAAAAAAAAGTGAGAGGAGGGGTCTAACTCACTTAAATAAAATAAAGTGCTTCCCTAGTAGCACCACGTTATAACTTAAGGGGGGAGCCTTGGGGGTCCAACACCACGCAGAGGAGGGGGCCCACCTAGCCTCTAGGAGCTTCTGCACAGTTTGATGAGGAGCACGTGGAGGAGAGGGAGACCACGTTAGGGTTTTGGAGGAGGGCCAGCGTTATAAAAGGTGGGAGAGCCATCTCATTTGGCATTCTTGTTGTTGATGATATTTGAGCTAGACGTTTGTCTTCTTGAGCACGCTGGCTGTTTAGCCTGTCTGCAGCACTGTTCAGTGCGTTGAGTGTCTCCGGTTGGAGATCTCGCCCTTAGCCCCGGGGGACTTCGAGTGCCTGCTCGGGTAAGGTTGTTTCTTCTGTCTTTTGCGGGTGATTTGGTTGTTTGTTTTGCGGAGGAGCTGGACTTCTTTTGGTGACTGCGCAGTCCCTGGGAGAGAGGACACAGTTCTTGTTGGAGGTGTTCCGGTGCGGGGTTCTGTAGGGGTTTCAGTTGATATCCGGAGTAGAGGATCAGTCTTCATCAGTTGGAGGATTCCTGTGGAGTTTGTGGCACATTTTTAGCGATTAACATTTGGCATCTGCGCTGAGCCTTGCAGAGGCAGCGTAATTCCTTGAGGAGGGTTTCTTGGTGATTTTCGGAGGCTGACCATTTTTGATATGGTTTCTGGGTTTTGTCCGAGTTGGCGAGTACAGGTGGTTTGCAGATTTTCAGCTCATTCCGGCAAGGGGATCAACCCCTAGTTTCCAGTCCATTCCAGCAGCAGCAGTTTACAGCAGTTTTCTATCAGCTGGGACGCAGTTTCTTAGAGCAGCCATTTCCTGTCTTTCTGAGAGAGTTCTTGTGGGTCTGTTGAAGATAAGCTAGGCAAATACTTAGTAATCCGAGGGAAATTGATCCTTTAGAATTTAGAATTCAGTTTCAGAGCGAGAGATGCAGGGTGAAGAAGGAAGAAAGTTTCATCATTAATTAGAGGTCGAGGAAGAAGGACGTAGAGGGGCAACGTAGAGGGACAATGCAGAAGGACAACGTAGAGAGGTAGTACAGCTGAGGACGTAGTCCCTGTGCAGAGGATCACGCAGAGGTGACACAGTGGAGGCCAGAGAGCCTCTTGGGTGTCAGAATTTCTCCGAAGGTTGGGAGAAAATTATCTCAAGTGTTTTCATGAAATTTTCTCTGCTATTCTGCCAATCATTCCTTGTAAAGAGATTGTTGTTGAAGATTAATAAATAAACCCTCATTTTCTGCACCGGTTTTCCCGCATTAGGTTTTTCTGGGGACAATTGTCAAAAAATCACTGTGTTGATGTGATTGATTCTTGTGCTTATATTTCACTGTTCTTTTCTCTATGAAATTATGTGATAACTGCAATTTTATTTATTTTGTTGTTTACTGTAGGGTTTTTGTAAATAACTTATCGTGGAAAATAAGTAGGAAAAATAAATTAGTTGTTGCAGTCAAATTTCAGATTTGAAATTATACACCTCCTCCTCTAGACATTAACACAACATGTCATCCAACTTTTCTTTTGGTTCTTCTTGTATGCAATCCTCTATCTTGAGCTTCCTCCATTCGACCTCGGTTGCTAGGCGAGTGAGAGATCTAGATCCAATAGACTGCAAGATATATTGCTCATTTCCAACCTCGACTCAGTGTATCACTTCCTTTTGCTCAAGGTACCGAGAGATAGATGGTTAGTGGCTTGAGCCTCGTCCTTATATTAGTACAACCTCAGAGAGTCACTGAGACTTCATAGAGGCCTTAAAAAGCTTAGTCAGTCCAAACCTCACACCAATGGTTAGTGGAGATCATCCCAACTCCAATAGTGTGGCTCTTCCTCTAGACAATAACACATGTCATCCAACTCTTCTTTTGGTGCTTCTTATATGCAATACTATATATTGAGCATCCTCCCTTCGACCTTGGATGCTAGTAGAGAGAGATCTAGATCCAACAAACCGCAAGGTACATTGCTCAATTCATATCTCCATCTTCCATTTCTTGGATCTACCTGTTATTTTTTCTCTTAGGGCTATATTTTTCTTTGCTTAAGATAATTGCATTACATCATTTACATTGAATTCACCCCACAACAATAAACATGATTACTTCATATGCAATTATGCACAACACAAGAAAAGAAAGTACACATAGAGACACCAGGATTAGTCAGAGACTAGGGAAAAAACCCTCAAGGAGGAAAACGCTTAATCAATTCTTCTTCTTCTATTAGATTTCATCAATTGTACAACTGAGATACAAAGTACAAATGTCATCGGGGTACCTATGACTTATTCACAACTTAGTTTGTGAACAAGTCTTATTGCCAATATAAAATATTTTCATGAGTATCCTGCCAATCTAATAGTAGGGCTGCAACATATGAATACTATCTCTGTAAAAATGCCATACATATGTCAATCATGATGTCAAGACTCACCATACTTACATAGTTGCAATTCTAACTATACTACTGTGCTGGATATACTACCAAATCAATACAGTGAGTCAAATCACCACTGCCTCATCTCTGCATATACAGGGATTAAGGTTTCACAAATTCTCAAGCATATGTATGCAACACCGTTATGAGATATACCACTGTGAAGATACTATACATACCATGCTGCAATGCATTCTAGGCCATACCATATATGCTACCAATATTGTACTGCATACGTTGTCATCTTTGTTAACATGTCTGGCTTATTAGCAAAAGCAATGTCATGTCATCAAAACTAAATATATGCGATGTTAGATTAGCCGAGATCATTGTGACATTGGGAGACCTCGGTCCAAGACCACTGTAACAAGATACATGTTGCACATAACATGCTGAAGCTAATATTGTAACAAGATACATAACATGCTTAAGCGAATACTTTGACAAGATACACACAGGTCGAGTCGATAAAGTGAGAATATAGGATCATACCTCTGCGTATAGTTCCTTGACAAAATCATGAACCATGGTTAAGCCTGTTACCGAACAAATTAGCAAGGGTCCTAGGAGGGGTTCCTATAGAGCAACTACTAGGTCGAGGGAAACGATGGAGCGATAACCCACTGTGACCTCAGCTAAGGCTCCTTGCTCCTTAACGAACTTTCACCGATGGGAGGAGTCTCGGTATATGAGGAATCATGAGAATATATAGTCAATGATAAGATAAGGTAATGATTCCTAGGCCTATTCACAAGAGAGACTCAATTAGATCGGTTGCTTACTTTAGAAACAAAGTGATAAGCTCTCTAGGAAGGGCTAAGATGATCTTTGGGGCTTGGGTTTGAGAGTGTCTTGTCAAGGTGGTTCCTAGTCCTAAAGATCTTTATGGAGACTCGACTTTTATGTGATCTTTATGAAATTGGCGTGAATAGGGTCTAAGACCACATGAGGCCAAGCGAACCCAAAACTAGGTCAAGGGTATGGAATTGATCCACCAAGGAGGGGCTTGACGTAATTATGGAGGAGAAGAGGATCGATGGACAAATCTTCTTGAAATAGAATACAATGATCCTAATGAGGTCACTAGCCAAGGGAAGCCTAGGGCAAGAGATGATCCTTGGGCTAGGGCTTGTAGTATCTTGAGATCCCATTGTTAGAATTTCGTGAAAATTGGAGGGCCTCTAGAGGAAACCCTAACGCAGTAGAGGAAAAGAGATCAAAATATTTTGATGGATAGAACACGAGATAATTGATGCCCTAGGTGACCTATGGAGGCTAGGCCTAGAAAGAGAAGGAGAGGTGAAAGAGATAAGCTTTGAAAGTGATCACCTATGGAGGATTAGTGCCTTGTCCTTTGGGAGAGATGGATTCAAGGATAATTTATTGTTTTGGAAAGAATTCACCTAATCGAGGAAGGCTTTAACAACTTCGCATTGCTAGTGCCTTGTCCTTTGGGAGAGATGGATTCAAGGATAATTTATTGTTTTGGAAAGAATTCACCTGATCGAGGAAGGCTTTAACAACTTCGCATTGCATTAGAGCATGAGAGCAACTGCTTCAAGGACTTTATACTTCAGTTTGAAATTGTAATATCCCGGAAGGGAAATAGACAGCAATACAAGCATACAACAATATAGAAAATGCCAGAAATAGAACATAAAGCAAATACTCATAAAAACGCCAGGAATGCTAAGCCATTTTATTAATCTGAGAATATAATGAAATAAAATGGATAATCAGAATGATAGCACCTATTCTTGCTCGAGGCAAGTGAAGAACTCTCTCAGAAAGATAGGAAATGGTCGTTACTTAGATCTGGTTGGTACTTGCTGAAACCGCGTAAATCGTCGTTGTCGAGATAGATCGAACACTAGCTACCTCGCTCTAATGGGATGAAATCTGCACCACTCCGTACTCATGAAATCCGACCAAACCCTAAACCATAAATGGACCACCTCCAACCAAAGAAACCCTCTCATGGGAATTACGTCGTCCTCCAGCCCAGTCATAGTGCCAAATGATATACAGTCGAAACAGCCACAAACTCCCCCGAAAATCTCCTTGGATAAAGTCCGAGCCTCCACACTCGGATCTCATCAAACTCTTAAAAACTTCCGCATTAGAACACTTCCAAATAGAATCACGTCTTCTTCAAGGATCAAGGCAGCCATAAGAGAAGCCCACTTTCCTCCACAAAACAAACAACCAAATCTCCCGCCAAAGACTGAAGGAAAAACTTTGCCCGAGCAGGCACTCGAAGTCCCCCGGGGCTAAGGGCGAGATCTCCGACCGGAGACACTCAACGCACTAAACAGTGCTGCAGACAGGCTAAACAGCGAGCGTGCTCAAGAAGACAAAATGTCTAGCTCCAATATCATCAACAACAAGAATGCCAAATGAGAAGGCTTTCCCACCTTTTATAACGCTGGCCCCTCTCCAAAACCCTAACGTGGTCCCCCTCTTCTCCACGTGCTCGTCATCAAACTGCGCAGAAGCTCCTAGAGGCTACGTGGGCCACCTCCTCTGCGTGGTATTGGACCCCCATGGCTCCCCCATAAGTTATAACGTTGTGCTACTAGGGAAACACTTTATTTTATTTAAGTGAGTTAGACCCTCCTCTCGCTTTTTATTTATTAATAGACTATAGTCGGCAAAACTATACAAAAATCGAATATTCCAATTAGCTGTTGCTAATTAGGAATATTACAGAA